>BMAT01002327.1:19848-30163 GCA_019649035.1 Elysia marginata | reverse complement strand
GTAAAACAGACTTCTCTGCAGTATCTTGTTTCTCCCATGACAATTTTATTTTAGATTTAACTAAAGAGCTTAAAGCAAATTTAAAATTCTTTTCAACTAGACTAAAAAGTTACATGGGTTTCACAAGTTTACATTTATGACTTTAAAAAAAGTTTACATTATGAGCTTTTGAATCTTAAAAGTAAGAAACACCCAAGAAACACACATTGCTTTTTGCTTTTGTGTTTTTTGTATAGAAATTATTTTTTGATAATTTTTTTAGAGTGAAAAGATGATCAATGTGCATAATTGTGAAAATTACCCTTTTTTTTAAAATAAAATTCTCACGTCAAACTTAGTTGGACTGATAGGGTGACTTATACTTTAAATACCTAAAAAACCTGCAGAGATAGATTTGATTCTCTAGAGAAAATCAAATTGCAGATTTATTTCACCAAAGGTAGATTTCATTGACTTCCTAAACTGGGAGCTAAAATGTAAATTTTTCTTTTTTTTTTTTAACATTGTTAAGTATTTTAATTGTATATTTTTGTGCTGCCTCAGGGATGGATTTGGACCTTAGACTCTGTTGATAACATGATATTCACCGGTGCCTGGGATATGCACATTCGTCAGTTTGATGCTGCTGTAGGCTGTCGAGTAGTTCAAGATTACAAGTAAGAATTTTGATACTTTTTTAACCAAGTCTTCATAATGTATTACCATGAAATTTTTCTATTTAATGTGAGAGTTTTTAAAATTACTAAAGTATTGTTTTTCTTCTAAGCCTATTTTTCTATTAAATATGTATGTATCTTTATAAGAGTTTTTAAAATTACTAAAGTATTGTTTTTCTTCTAAGCCAATCTGTATGTATCTTTATAAGAGAGTTTTTAAAATTACTAAAGTATTGTTTTTCTTCTAGGCCGAAAGTGACAGATAAAGTAATAAAAAAAGTACTTTATATGTGTAACAATCACAATATTATTCACGCACTGGAGCTAACGGGATCATTGAAATACCATTTACTGGATTATTTTATTTCTTTTGGCCTTGTATTATAATTTCCTGATTTTTCTCTCCTGAAGGTGCCAGTCTGCAGTTGCTGTTTTGTCGCTTTATGCTGAAGAGAATCACATTTTTGCTGGTTGCTTCAATAAAAAACTTTACTGCATTGATCGCCGCACCTCAGAGATAAAACAACGGGCATTCCATAAAAGAGCGGTTGTGTGTGTGACAGGAAATGACAAGTATATTATATCAGGCAGTGAAGATAAAAGAATTAGCATCTTTGACAGGAGAGCAGACAAAATATTTAAAATGTTAAAGGTATGGAAACATTTCCATTTGAAACCTTTTATTCACAAATGCACATTTTTATATTAATTTCTTTAATTTATCATTTTTTTTTTGCATTTTGTTCATGAATATAAAAAAAAAAATAAAAAGTCTTTCTTTGAAAAATTGTAATTTTTTGGTTTTAACAATAAGGGATGAAAGTTGCAGGAATTCTGTTTGTTACGGTACATATTTAGAGCAAGAAAGCAGGAAAATAAAGGAAAAAAAAAGACTAAACTATTAAAGAAAATTGTCCAAACTTAATACTATCAAGAAAATCAAACACTTCTTTTGGGTTTTACAGTTGTATATTTTTTTTACTTGATTCTATCAAAGGTTCTATATGGGCAACTTATGGTTATCATTGCTTATCATTCCGGGCGGGGGGGGGGGAGCAGCAATTTAGAGAAGGTCAAAATTTTCCTGTTTTTTTTTTTTGTGCTTCTTTTTCTTGCAACTCTAAATAGTGGAAGCAACTAGAACAAATCTTTAAAAAAAAGCAACAACGTTCTAGCCATTACACATCGCCAGTTTAGCGTTAAAGAAATTTCCTGTTCATGATAAATTATGCACTGGTGTTTTTGTTTCTTTACATACATTTATTCTCTTAAAAGTTCAAGGAATTTAATTTTTTTTTCATTTTACATTGCAGCTGGAAAGTTTACCCCTGTGCCTAAGCTATCACGACAATCAACTTTGGTTTGGAGATCGAACTGGCACCCTTCACTTGCATGATGGGACTGACGGAAGTTTCAAACATATTGGGGTATGTAAGATCTTTACAAAAGAAAATCATTTATCTTTGATTGAGTGACAATCTGGTTTGAGCCGTAGTTACAATGTAATGAGAATTTATATCCTTAATCCTTTTATAAGAAAATATATACATGTCTTTTAACATCCCATGAAAGTCTAGACACAAAAATCTAGACAGGAGAAAAACTAGAAGATACAAAAAATAGTGTCTTGTCTGAAACTTTCTTGTGTGATAGACAAAAGACATTTATGCAAATTCTGCAAAATTTTTTTTTATTATTTTACCACAATTCAATCTTCATTGTTTCTCCAAACATTAAAGCCCAAATTTGGATAAATTTCAAATAAATTTGTATACTACATTTTAAAAAGGCATTTCTGTTCTTGTTAAAAAAAAAAACCCAGAAAACTGCAATCGCTCAAAATTACAGGTGAGCACTATAATGCTTTTTACCAGTCCATGTTAGCTTTGTTCACTGACTTGAAGATTTTGCAACTCATTTCTCTATGTGTGTGTGTGTGTGTGTAATGTTTCACCACCAGTCCTATGATATCGGACACACCAAGAGGTTATTGGGTGTGATCAACACTTCTGGTGCTGTGTTCACCTGCTCGGGAGACGGGACAGTTAAAGTTCTCGAACCTACCAGAGATCCTGTCGTCGTTGCTTCCCTCAAGAGTCACAAGAAAGAAGTTGCTGATGTCAGTTTGTATATTTACTACACACAATGCCAGTGTGCTTTAATTTCTGAAAAAAAAAAAAATTCATCGCTCATTACTGTTATTTTGTTTTGTGTATTGAATTTTAAGTTGCTTTTGTCATATTTCATTTTAATATTGTTTTCTTTTTTCATAGTTCAGTGTTTCTTAAATTGAATTTCATGTGGTTCTATGTACTTGAACATAATACATAATGTTTTTTTTTCTTCAAAATGCCGTATTGAAAAAGCTTTGTCTTTTTATAAAATTTTCCTACATAAATATTTCATTTTCAGTATGGTTCTGTGAGGAAATGTTATGGGCGTTGTCCCCTAAATTAAAGTTTATTCATTGCTCTTGTGTTTTCTAATTTATTCAGTACAAGCTTCATTATATTAATAGGACAAAAACCAATTAAAAATAAGTTTGATTTTTTTTTATTTCTATACCGTCCAGCTTCGGTATTTTGAACCCCCTTAGAAACAAAATTTAACTTTGGATAAACCAAAAATGAAATTATCAGCATACATAACAATAGAAAAACAAAATGAATCATCTAAATACAGTTTGAGTTAAGCAATTATTTGAACTATTCAGGTTTGATTCATACTGACTTGACTGTTCCTATGAGACTTTTTGTATCTGTTCCAATTCTACGTCTGTTTTGTTTGTGTTTGTTTACAGGTGGCCTACAGTCATGGTGTCCTAGCCAGTGGTGGTGATGACGGTATCAGCCTGTGGCTTCCAAAGCACTGGGACAGAAACACGTACCTGTTGTGATTTGAGCGGTGCTGGTCACACACCATCACTTCACTCGCAGCAAATGGCTCGTGATGCAACTTTTTATTTGAATTCAATGGGCAGTTTGTGTCTTGAGACCCGTCCGGATGAGTCAGATCTTGAAAGATCTGACCAAAACTTGTCTTTCTTTCAGGGATACGAAATTTTTATGTTTTGAGTTCAGTTTTTTTTTTCAGCTTTTTTTCATCCACCAATTGATTTTTGCCCAACTTGCACCAATAGCATTTGTTTTGTATGAGATGCTTTGCTAGGCTCTTTTTCAGGTGTTTTTTTTTTTAACCGAACGATTTTTTGGCATCTCTGCATTCTTTCCTCTGACTATCTTCAATCCTTGAGAACTGTGATATCCTCCTAAATGATTACAGTACATGTACAGTGGAATCCTGATAAAGTCAACACCTTGGGACCTGAAATATGTGTTGATTTTAAGCAAGAGTTGACTTTAACCATACCAAAAATATAAAGAAACACAAAATGGGACTGACAAACAGAGTTGACTTTAAGCAAGAGCTTCTCTTAAAGGTATTGACTTTAAATGGATTCCACTGTAGTTAAGTTTTTAGGCCTTTGAAAGGCTAAAAAAGCCTTTTTTTAAATAACAGAGATGCCATTTTTCAGTTATTTTCCATTTTTTTTTTTAAACTTTTTTGAGCCTGAGAAATTGAATGAACGCACAAATTTGAACAAAGTTGATCCCTTGCACAATAACAATTCAGTGCCATTAAATGACACAAATTTAAAAAAGTTTATATACACAAGAACATATGGCCAGGATTTTCAGTTATTTTCAGGAAACTTGAGTGCATTCATGAAATATAGATACCTTTGAGTGTAAAATTTGTGGCATTAGCATCCTTTGACTTGGTGTTAAGTTTGATAAGTGTCCTAGAGAGCAATAACTATGTCCAGCATTACTAGTTACTACTTCCATTCAATTTTCTGTTTGAAAATGTCTTTCTTGCGTAATGTATAGCTATGCAACAGATACTGCTGTATGGTTTGAAATGCAGATCAGTGCATGCTCTTTGTGCTTGCCAAATTATCAGTGTTGGCTCTGCTTTTGCTCATGAGATGACTTTTTTAAAAGCTCATTATGGATCGGAATGAGAATTGAAAATAGCTGAAATCAGGTGCGTGTACTTAAAGAGAAAGACAAAACTTGCAACTCATTATAGCTGCAGTTATCTTATTATAACTCTATAATGCTTTTTTATTGTTTTAACATATTTTTATTTCGCTATAAAAAAAACTTCAATGGAGTTAACACATAATATTTTTTGTTATGGAAAAAAGTTAAATATTTTATATATATCTATTTATTAATATTAATTTTTTTCATAGCAAAAATATTGCTATATCAACTTTTTCTCCATGTTAACATTTGAATCTCTCTGTTACAAAAAGCAAATTATTTCAATTAAAATATATGCAATGGTCCAAAGAGCTGTGGAAAGAATTGATGTGTGAACAGAAAAACTATGTAAATCTGTCAATAGAAAAGTAGAAGTGTGAAGAATACTAAATTCTTATGTGAAATGTCATCTGTTGTGGTCGTCATACCAGTGAGGCAAGTTTTTTTCAAGAGTGATTTGCTCCTGAAAACAAGTACATGAAGTTAATTTTGATATTGAGTGGGTTGGTGTCTGATCTATTTTTCTTGTCTCTTTGATAGAGCAGGCATGAATAAAACTAGTGAACTCATTGTGCTTTCAATATTTGTGGTATTTTAACCATCCGTTTCCTTTGCTTGATTGAAGAGATCTTTGTGTGAAGGTTCAGAAATCTCATGACTTATCTTTCCCCCAAGTAAGTACTGCCTCAGCGATTGCCCTGGCCCAAGTAAACGTTTAGATTAGACCTAGATAGCCATGGTTCAAACAAGTCATAAAATGAACAAAAAAATTTCCAAAAACTTCTAAAAATGTCATTTCTTCTTTTTTTTTTTTTAGCTAGAGAGGCCATTCACACTTACCATAGGACCAAAATTAGACTTGAGTAAAAGGATCATAAAAACCTGGAGCTTGCATGGTACTCCCCTATTTGCTGCTGGTAGAAGCGGATAGGACTGGGTGCATGGGAAGGAAAGTATTAATCCTAGTATGCTGTAGGCAAGACAGAAGCCGTCTGTACTGCAACCTGAAGCTAGGGCGAATATAGGATTTGTTTTCTGTGATGCAAATTGATATTTTTTACAATCAACTTAAATTTTTTGACACAAGATCTCAATGCTCTCAGTAAGAAAATCATGTATTTAAATCAGTGTATTATTCAGCCTTTTTTGGCCAGCATAAAAAACTTAAATTGCTGTTTTGGTGCTTGGTAGCTTTAAGATTTTCAACACGTTTAAACACATGTATTCTGTACTTGTAACCTTTTTGTTTTTAGAGCACCTTTTTATGTTGGTCTCCACTGAATTTTTCGGATTTGCCTTTAAATGATTCAAATTTCAAACACAAATCATGAACAGAATACTGTCACTCTGTTCATATTTGGTCTACCTCAAAATTGGTTGTTTTGAAAAAAAAATATATTCAACGGCTGCTTTGTTGTATATCAATGAGGGTTACTAATAAAGTTTGGTCTAGCAGATCTTCTCAATTTTTAAGAGAAAAGATGAGATATTCAATGAAGATAATTATGGTGGGCCAGTGTGATTTTGGTCTCTATCTGAAGTAGACGGTCATGTTAGCAGTGTGACAAAATGAAAGTGTTTAGAACTTAAGAGTTCATGTTTCTTTATACTTTATTGAAATAGTTTTTTTTTCTATTGAAAATTGCTTCCCCGTTCTTTATTTTTTTAAGGAGATAATAAAGTTCTGAACTATTTTATATGAACAGAAATTTATGTATTTCTCTCTGTAGAGTACAAAAGAAAAAAAATTTGCTCTTTTGTTGTCCTTTATCAAATTTCCTTTTACAATTTTACCTTTCAAACTTTCACAGTTTTTATGTTTTTTATAAAGCAGCTTTACAGTTATATAGTTTGTTTGATAAACTCTTTGCTATATTTGTTTGCTGTGTTATATTTTAATACTATGATATTTCAGGAAGCAAATGACTTATTTTGAATATTGCTTTTCTCTTTAGTTTGTAATATTTTGTTTTCAAGGCTTTTGTATTTTTTGTAAAATCAGCCTTACATATTATTTGTACATGATCATTACACTTTAAGTAAATATCAATGTACAAAACATCTGTTTTTGTTACAATTGTATTTTTTTATTGTTTTTTTTTTAAATTTGTTTGAACTACCTACAGTCCTAAAGAATTATGTAATGGAAGATTTTTGAAAAAAAATTTGAATATTATGAATATTATGTAGCTCTGATTTCAAGCTTCACAAAAAACTATCACAAGTCCCTTTCATTCTTTTTTAAACTTTGTATATATAAATATATATATATATAGTTTAATATCATATCAAAATACAGTCAGTTCTAATATTTCCAACCCCATAGGAATAAAATTGAACTGTAAACTATACAAAAGTTCAAAATGTCAGATAAATTGTTCAAAAAAGGAACAAAAGAACAGAAAATTGGTAGTCTGAATAAAATTTGAGTTAAGCAAACATCCAAATTATCCAGGTTGGAATTATATGGACTTGACCATTAATCACATATTTTTTTTGTTCATTGCACCCAAAATTTTAGTAAACTTTGACCAAATTTAGTGGTGGTTAAAAACAAAAATTCTGATTTTTTAAGATGAGTCATCAGCATAAGTAATTGTTTGATCTTGCTTGCAAATGTGGCAAAATACTTTTCTATCTTTTCGGATTGCTAAGTGCACATTTCAAGGTAAAAAATTAGTCAATACAAAGGTGTTAGCTACACATTTCACAATCCAAATTATTTTACAACTTATATTTTACAGTATTGTATGATAGAAAATGACTACTTTCTTTTCTTGGGTTCAGGCACTGTTTTTCGAAGTTCTTGTCCAGTTCGCAAAGCAGATACTTCCATCACACATTTCATTTTCTTACTTTCATTCCAAATGCCCGCAGTCCTTCTCCCTATCTTTACAACTGTAGAGTGCAGCATTTCTCCGCCTTGATGAACTCAAGGCAGTGATCCTCAAGAATGTGATGCTTGGTTGGGAGTAAAACTATTTGGAAGTGTCTCTCTATAAATGTTCATGTACTGTTTCACTGCATGCTCTGCTTCTTCTATATTGTCTTGTGTTAGTGGACGAGTATGAGATAAGTTTGTGTGAACATTAATTAATACATCCGTTTTTTTTTAAAATAAATATAAGCAGATTTTACTAACTACACACACAAAACACACGTTTCTAGAGTAGATAAATTTAAATAATTTTACTTTATTACCAAACAGCATAAGGAAAACTCCAAAAATATAGTTTCTGGATAAATTCAAGTATGGGTAACTTTAATGTGCTGTAACTTTTTAGATTTTGTTGAGTCTGCCATACTTTATGTTACTACTGAAAGCTAAAGGTATTCCTGATGTAAACAAAAAATAAAAAACAAAATTAATATGGGAATAAGCTAGTTAAATGAAAATAAAAAAGAATTTTCACTAACATTCTAGAATTTTCACGCTCTAATTTAAAATGACTGTAAAAACCTTGTTTTCGAACTTCTTTTGAAATAAAAAAATATCCAACTGAAGAGGAAGGTTTCATTATCATGCTGAAATAGATAAATCCAGCGCGAGTCGACAATATCAACGCTAACTTTGGGGTGAGAATAAGCTAATTTTTAGGTTTCTGGCGCAGTCAGTTACCTGCCACTGCATTCGGACGCTCGTGGGGCCATTAATTGCCCTCTGACATCTTTAATGCTAGTAATCAGCATCCCTTGGGGATGCTTGTGGTCAGCCCAGGCAGATCAAAGAAAAAACTAAAGATCCAGAATTCTGGCCATTTCCGTCGCCGAGCCCCGGCCGAGTCAAACCAAGGACTTTAAAATTGGTATTAGCAGCTGATTCGCCTAGTGTCTGGCATTATGGATTTAGTGTTAAGTCTGGTTGGCCCGATGTCAGGATAATGTGACTGGGTGTGGTGTATGCAAGCGCTCCTTACATCAGTGAGGCACTACGCTTTCAATTGTCCGCAGCGCCATCGCTGATATAGCCTTAAAGTTGATTGGGACGTTATAAATTCAAACAATTTCAGCACAAATTCAGCACAAATTCAGCACAAACATTTTTAAACTTCTGTCTAAAATGAGTAAAATAAAACTCAAACGAAAGCTCTCACATGACAACAATTTTTACTTTATTCATATTTTGATATGACAGAAAGCAACTTCAATGAACATTAAATGTGAACCATACACATAAGATTTCAAAAAGTGTCTTAAAGTTTTAACTGCCTTTTCATTGAACACCTAACTGGGGGCTGCGCAAAGTATACTCATAACACCAGTAAGAAAGATAGATATACTTGTTGACCCAAAAACTCGTGATGGTGAGGCAATCTTCATTCAGTTGCAATTATTAAATTTTAAATAAGTTAAAAGTTGTTGACACTGGTCACAGAGATTGTCTTCGGTGAAAACCATAATTGTCATGTAACTATAAGTAGTTTCTCATGCAAATATCTTATAAGAGGGATGTGGGAGGTTTGAATCCTACAAAAACATACAGTGGAATCCGCGAGAAGTCAACTCGCTTGAAGTCAACTCTCGGTTAAAGTCAACACTTTGCAATGATCCCGATTTTTTTCCTTCTTTATTTAAGTAACATTATTTCGCATTAAGTCAACAGCCTCGGACCTATTTTCGCTTAAAGTCAACACCTCGTGGTCAAATTTAAAGATAAAGAGAGACCCCATATGGGTCTTGGGAGAGACAAAGAGAAATAGCGGAGGTGGGTGGGTGGGCGCTCTTTGTCTCCAATGACGATTCAAGACAGCGTGCAGCGCTCGCTCGCCTGTCTGGGCCAACTGGCTAGTGGGGAGAGAGGGGGAGGGGGAAAGAAGGGCTGGACAGAAGACAGTGACAGATGCTGATTGGTGCAGTTCACTGATGGTTCTCCCACTCCTCCCCGCTTTGCCAAACCAGTGCGAACACAGTGTTCATGTGCACACCTACGCATTCCATCCCTGTGTCTACATCTAGGCTAAACTAGCCTTCATCATTTCTCAGAGTACCAGTATGCTGCACTCGTTGAATTTATCTAGTTCTTACATTGTAATATGTTGCACCCCCCTCCCCCCATGAAATTGGATAAAGTCAACCTCGCTTAAAGTCAACACTTTTTTTCGGTCCCGAGGTGTTGACTTTATCCGGATTCCACTGTAATTAAAAAGCAAGCTTTTTCCTGCTCCCTTTTTTGCATTTAATTCCGCAGAAGCTTTAATATAAATATTTGGGGAAAATTGAAGATAGTTCAAGTAAATTTTAATGTCTTGAGGCTCAGTGTAATGCATTATTCAAAAATATCTTTCAATGTGAAAATTGTGATGTCAAACACACACTGACTGGTTTTAACAAGACAAAATATATTTATTTACGTATAAAATCCTTAACTTGACTTGCTATAAAACTTCAAAAACCTTGTTACCAATTGAACATAACTGGCAATGCAATACAAACCAAAAGAAAAAGACACGTAACTATATATATATATATGTCTTGCAACCAGTCCAAATAAGTCTTAAGTCGAAATTGGTAGGTAGTCAGATAATGATATTACAAAAAAGCCTTTTTTCTCTTCTTTCAAACACAACAAACAGAAAAGCTTTATCATACTTCAGTATGAAGTTAGAGCCG
>BMAT01002326.1:20926-36109 GCA_019649035.1 Elysia marginata | reverse complement strand
GGGGGTGGAGTGTGCGTCTAAAGAGATAAAAAAATTTTTTCTTGAATACATGTTTTCATGTTCTATAACAGTGTACTTTGATATAACATTCATAATGTAAGAATCTGTCAGCCTGACTGAGCTTTGCTATTTTCAATACATGTTTGATGGCAAAACGCGTTTTAAGCCATTTTCAAGAAGCTTAGAAAAAAGGCAATTACTGTGGCTTTTTGCTTCTTTGTCTTTTTGTTTTTACTTTAAAAAAACTGGCAGCTACACCAACAATATGACCACATGTGAGAAAGTGATACCTTGAAAAGAACAAGAAAATACGTTGTTTTTACATAAAATCTTAAAATATTTAAAAAATAGATCTATATAATATGTTTTGTCGTCAAACCCTTCATGTACTTGTGTAATTTTGTATTGTCTGAATAAACTTTAATTTGAATCAAAGATCTCAAATTATCGTGGCTGAAATTATTTTAGAATTCCGTTTATATTTGCCTCTGTGAAGTGAGATCATCCCAAAGCATTGATATCTTTCCTATCCTCTGCCTCTCTTGCTGGCATAAAGAAGTTTCAAACCTTCCTTTGTTGTCGTCTATGTATTCTATTGGTGAATTATCTTTCAGTCTATGTCTCTCTTTAGACTTTAACGTTGGATACCTCTGTGGTCAATGATAATTTTAACATCATTTCAGAACCCACATCTTCCCTGTATGCTGTTTCTTTTGGACTTGCTTGGTTTATGTCTATGTCTCAAAGCTCTACATAAGAATGAGTTCAAAAGTGTTTTCTTTCTTGTACTTATTGAAACGCCTCAATAAAGACCTGGAAAGTTGTTGGTAAAACAGTTCTTCTAAGAAGTGGGGTCCTTAGCTCAGGACTTGAATCACTATACCAATAGAAGCTTAAATCACTAAAAAAAAAATGGATTATAGTCTTCCACCGCCGCAGGCAGTCTCAAGACTTAACATATTTCCCCCAGCAGGCCAATACACACCAAAGCAAATTCAATTCATATTTCAGAGCATTACAGCATGGCTGCCTACTCGGCACTCAAATACTAACATTCCACAAATTTCAAGCACTGCCTATAGCCAGGTAGGTACCCATTTTACAGGTGGTGGACTGAGGAAAGTATGGATAATTTGCTTTCCTAAGGCAGTTAAAACATGCGTCATGGTTGCAAATCGAACCCGCGACCGCCGGATCACAAGTCCGACACGCTAACCACTGAGCCACGCTGCTCCACTACACCAATTTAAGTTTAAATCACTATATCAATATAAGCTTAAATCCATAGATACGAATTTTAGCAGACATCCTCATATTTTAAGCCACATAAGAGGGTTGGTCTTTATTGAGGAGTTCCGCTGTATTCTTGTTGGCGTAAGTTGGTTTTATCTTTAGGAAAATAGATTTAGCTTAACCAACTTTTCCTGACATCCCTGCAATACTTACTACTTCGTGTTAACATAATTATGTTTTGTGTATGTATCTTAATACACCTACGGCACTTGATTGTGTGTATATATGAAATCATTTCCGTTGCATTGATAACAACACACTATGCTATGGTGTAGTGTGAAAAATATAATAGACTAAAAGTAATTATGCTTTTTTTTTTTTACCAATAGTGCTGTTTTTGTATGTTTTTACTCAAACTATATGGTCAGCTATTACGAGCGACAGACTTCTTTTTACAGCCTCCACATTAGTTTATCTATGTTGTACAATTACAAATTCATTGGGTCAATTTTTTAGGTTGTGTAACATTCCAGAGCTTCATATCAAGGTAATGATGTGACATTTTATTACTATATTTATTCGTCTTTCACAACAGCTTAACATGAACCTTTCAAGTTTTTGCAATATGTGTATATACATTCTACTTTCTCTGTACCCATATACGGTTTTGTTAATTTGATTATGTATTTCTATATTGTACCTTATAAAAATGTAAAATACACCCTGTACATGCAAGATCAGTAAAGTATTATATTTTCTTATTTTATTATATACCTTCTTCGATGTAATCGCAAGTCACAAATCCTGCTTGTGCTTTGTTGCTTATTTTCTAGTTTATTTATAAACTACAAAATGGACTGGTACGAAAAGTTCACAGCCATGGCTGAGAAAACACAAATTCTGAAAGTGATGTATTTAAAATGGGTACATAGTAAGTCAAGTTGAAAAGGCTGAAAGAAAAGAGCTGGTAGAAAAGGAGAGTTAGAGAAAGGAAGAGCTAGAAAGAGCTAAAAGAAAAAGAAGAATTAGAAAGGGCTGTAAGAAAAGAATAATTGGAGCTGAAAAGAGCTGAAACAAAAGAAGGGTTGGAAAGAGCCAACAGAAAATGAAGGACAAGAAGAGTCAGAAAGAGCTGAAAGAAAAAAGAATTTGAAAGAGCTGTTAGAAAAGAAGAGCTAAAAAGAGCTGTAAGAAGAGCTAGAAAGAGCTGAAAGAAAATATGAGTTAAAAGGAGCTAAAAGAAAAGAAGAATGGAATTTTAAGTTAGAAAAAGGTGAAAGAAAGGAAGAGTTGTAGTTGAAAAGACCCGAAAGAAAAGAAAAAGACGCTTTAGAGAGGGAAGAGCGGGCTGCTGAGAGAGCGATGAAATTTGAATTTTAAAAAAGTAGAATCGCAGCCAGATAAACAAAAACCTTCTGAGTCACATTCAGTGTTAGGTGGGAGGGGGGGGAGGGAGACTGAAAATACCTTCGTTTAATGCTGGTGAAGACGGGATAGATCTATTTTTGAAACATTTTGAGAAATGTACTCAGTTTTTAAACTGGCAGAGGAGTTCTTGGTCCACCTCACTACTCAATCTGTTACCCAGTGAAGCATTGGCCATTCACTTAAGCATTGCTGAATCGGTGAAGCATTGACAGTCGTACCAAAGAATTAGATATACTTGAGGATTTTGGTCTTACTAAGACTAGACCCTAAGGCCGCGAACGTACTGCGCTCGGTCCGTATCCAGCCCAGCAACGGACAAAAATAGAGCAACTGCGTTATAGTCGAAAAATCCTCGTCTGATCATAGAACCCAGTAAGGTCAGACGGTGGTTTTTTCCACTGTATCACAGTAACTTATGATCAGACGGTGGTTTTTTCCACAGTATCACAGTTGCTTTATTTCTTCCCGTTGTGCCTTGTTCGCTATTTTGTTTTTGTCGACTGGGTTTTCCGATCGAAATGCAGTCTGGTAGAAACCTTAACTTATGTCCAATTTGTTCGCAGAGTTGAATAGACTTGCAAGAGTATTACATCTTGTTCTCCCCTACATATCACCCCCAAAAGAAATGAGGTAGTTGACTACATCCCACGCTCATATCAATCTTCAGAAAATCGTCGGTGCAAAACCTAACAGAGTGGGATAAATGCTTGTTTTCAGGAAACAACCTCACGCTTCCACTGGGTTTTCGCCATTTTTTGTTCTGTCTGGACGTGCACCCAGGAGCCCAATGCCCATGCTGGCTGTCAGGATCAACGAGGATTCGTCCTGCGTCAAATCGTTGACATTTTACTGCGCGCAAGATTTGCATAAGGGAATGAAAGAATCAAGTGAAATCTTACAGAAAAGTATGAAGAATGTGGCGGTCAGCTACATGTGAAAGTAAAAATCCGAAATCTCGATTGAAGAGTTTTACAACTGGCAATGACGTCTCTTGGCAATTTTACCTGATTCTGCAGACAACCTTGCTCTCAGTTCAGATAGTAAAGAGGATAATAAAAGTAGTGCACTTCGTGAATAGTAATCCAGTTTGTATCTCTTAAAACATGTTATGCACGCGACGGGAGTGTCCAAGAAATGACATTTCAAAGTGCTGTTATGTCACAGGAACCACCAGCAGGGATAATGGCATGCAATGAAACATCCAATTTTTCAGGTCCCGTTTCTGACCAAGCACTAGGATCTGTTAGTAGATTCCATGCCGTAGAATCACTTGACAACTTTGTGGATGCTTGCTCTGCAGCTGTTGTGAGTGAGCAAGACATCACTAAAGTGGGATGTGAGATGTCGACAGTTCCAGAAGTACATCCGAATTCTCAGTAACTGGCCGAGCACTGCTCTGTGTGAGGACCCCAGTGTAGCCGCTGGTACAGGACAGACCGTGCTATTTTTCTTGACGGCAGCTATACTGCGAGGATGTTACCCTACATCTGAGGAGGGCTATACCGCTGTACCCTGATAGAGTGTGTGTGGGGAGGGGGGAGTCTCAAGGCTGTGGAGGGTCTTTATTTTGTGCCCTGAAAGAGAGTGGGTGGAGGTCTCGAGGTTGTGACTGTACATCGCTGTCGTGGACGAACCAAGTGCAGTATCAGTCATACGGTTTACACTGCAGATCCTGCATTCGGTTTGTCTCGGGCAGATTGGCTCGGGAGGTTAGTACTGGTTTACCCTGATAGAGTGTGTATGGGGGTCTCTAGTCTGTGACCTTACATCGCCTGTGGAGGGTGGTGATTATGTACCCTGACAGAGTGTGTTTGGGGGTCTCTAGTCTGTGACCTTACATCGCCTGTGGAGGGTGGTGATTATGTACCCTGACAGAGTGTGTATGGGGGTCTCTAGTCTGTGACCTTACATCGGCTGTGGAGGGTGGTGATTATGTACCCTGACAGAGTGTATGGGGGTCTCTAGTCTGTGACCTTACATGGGTTGTGGAGGGTCCTACCCGCGGCTACCTTATATTTGTCCGTAGACCCGCTTTGTGTGGAGATCTCGAGGCTGTGTTCATACGTGTCGTGTGGAAGGTGATAATTTCAGATTGTAGATACGTGTACTTTGCGTTATGCTGTTAGCCCAAATCTACATTCAATATTTTATATCGGACTGCGCATTTTCTTGATGTGTAAATATTTATTTCTGTTATTAGTCATTACTTATTAAATCTTCACCATTGGCTAGAAAGAGTATATTGTTAAAAGAAAAGGGAGTATTGAAAACTCTGTTTCTAGGAAGGCTGGCTGGTTTATTCAAGCATTGCCTGTAGCTGGGTACCCATTTTACACGTCGGTGGACAATGGAAAGTTGGGATCAATGCTTTCCCATGGCAATCGCAGCATGGTACGGTCGGTAATCAAACCCTCGACCGCCAGATCACAAGTCCGACGCGCTAACCACTCTGTCACGCACAGAAAAATGTATTTGGGGCTGCATGGCTTAGTGGTTTACCATAGGTGTATTGGTCAAAGAATTTTGTAGATAGAAAATAAATTTTCATACTTTCATTCCTGAAAAAAGAACGCAAGAACGAGAATAACAAACTGTTGTGCGGGAAAATGTTTATTTGTTTATATCGCTAAATCCATAGTAAATTTGAAAAACAGGCAATTCACCAAAAAAGTAAACTTATTTTAAAATATTATAAGAAGATTGAGGATGAGAAAATGTTACGGGAAAGTAAAGGGAAAAAACAGGTTCATGGGAAGATTTTAATTTCAAAATTTATATATATAAAAAGACATCTCTTTCTTGAACTGAGTTTGTTAAATTTTTTTACTATCTCACGATTTGTCTCGAAGTCGGATGGATGTTAAAAATTTTAAATTTGATTTTAAAAAAAAAGGCTTTTTTTTCAAAAAAGGTAAATTTTCTTCATTTTTTTTTAAATTTAAAAATGTTCTATAGGCCATGTGTTTTTGTTATATTTTCATAATGTCATAATTTTCTAACTTTAGTAGACTCAGAAAATTGATTTCAAATGTCAATAATTTGCAATGTCAAAATTTCGATACTTTGAGCGGTTGGTAGACAATTTATAATTCTCTGTTATCTTGTAAAATGAAACTGATTCAATGTTCAAAGGGTATTTTTTATCTGAAGCTATTCTGCCAAATTCAATGCAGTTTTATGGCAAAGGAAAGTAACTGCGTTATGTTCTTTGTGTATAAATTTGTTACCACTTAGTCCTTGACGTTTTCCTGTTCAAATAAAATTTCTGGAATTTATATGCATATAGATTGTAGATGCATTGTAACATAAGGTTTCTATAACCTTTTACTCGCTTGATGGTCTCTGGGATGGGCATAATCAAGAATACATTACATACTAGTATAGGTGAAAAGTTTAGTATAAATTTAGTGATAAAAGCTTTTAATAATATGACTCAGTCAGTTGCGTGTAAAACTCAAAGCTTGTATGAAATAGTTCACTTCATTCCTCTTGCCTTGAAAACACCAGCAGAAGAAACCCTGGGTTAAAAAAGAAGAGAACGAAAAGAAAAATTCGAGTCAAGACGATAGAAAGAAACTTTCTTTTTTTCAGCAAATAATTGTTTTAACTTTTAAGGCTTTTTCATGAGAAAGGTAAACGGAAAAACACTTTTTCATGAGCACATAGTACATACATAATACAGGGCAGACGAATTCCAGGTCTTTATTTTATATTGCAGAGCTTTTTTGTGGTGTTGCTTTTATGTGATATTCAAAGCATGGAATATTTTAGGATGTATTATTTAACCATTTGCCATTCCTGCATAATGCATGTAAGAGCATTCCCATTATTGCTTCTAACTTACTAAATTGATTATAGATCTAGTTCGCCGCCCCCGAAAGCAGTCTCAAGACTTTACGTGATTTAAGAAGATGTCTGAAAGTCAATTGTGGGTCATAATGTTGACTTGTGCCTGATTTACTGAGGCTGCCTCACAATTATACATTTCTTTTTTTTCTATGTGTCTTAGTTCTATTATCGATAAAAACATCCTGTTGATTAGTTGTGGTGTTAGTAATCAGTTGTCGTTTAATTTCTGATTTTATTTTTTTTTATCAATTATTTTTTTTCTTTAAGGTACAAATTCTTTTTTAGTTGTATGTATTTTAGATCATTTCTGCTTTTTCCCGAATGTTACTAGTGTGAATGTAAAGCTTTTTTAACCCTCCGCTCGAATGAGTCGCAAGGAGGCACTCTAAACATTCCCGGTCCATGTGGGACTGACCTTCGTCACCAGGCCGAAAGGGTGTTAAAAATCTCTGCTAATATTGATATTTTGTTCGTATTAGTACCTTGTCAGTCAGGACTCGTAAAAATCACAGAGCTGTAAGAATTCTGTGAGGTACAGGCGTGGTGTATTTAGATTACCGTGGGGAGGGGAGATAATCCGAACAGAGTATTAAATGAGTTCACAAATGGATTCTTTAGCTGTCGAAAGCTACACAGAACATACAGAATTTGGTATTGGCTGTTTCAGTTTTCAAATTACTGGAAAGGGGGGGGTGGATCCTTTGAGACTGGAAAGCTAAACAGGAATGTAGCACTTGTACTTTATAATACTTTTGAACCACCCAGGATACTTCAGGCTCAAGTCAAAAATTTAGAAATATTCCTGCAATGAAGTTGATGTGAAAAAAAAACTTAAGCTTTCCTTGATACTGAAATATCTCGTTTTATAGCAATTTCAAATGATTCAAGTTTGAAATTTTTCGTTGCGTGTAAAGGGCTGTAACTCAAATCCTAGCCAGCGCGACTTGTGCCTGGTTTTAACTGGTTGCGTCACACGTGCCATATGTTATGTTCAATAACTGACCAGCATAGCAACATGCCCACAGCAGTAACAGCAGCGATAGCGAGGGCAACAACAACGATAGCGATCACTGTGCCGTTCAAGACGTCCTGGTGCGAGGTAGCTCTCAACTCTAGACTGTACCAGTCCTCTAGGCATGTATGGAAACAGAAAACAGACAATTTTTAGAAGAAGAAAACAATAGCGCGATACTGCACGTGGAATCTAAGTGCAGTATCTGCGGTGTTCATCATAATTATGGAAGATACTACATTTTTATTGTTCTCGGCAGTATAGCACACTCTTTTTATTTCTTATTTTTTAGATTACTTCCTTAGACACCCCCCACACACACAAACATACTTACACACCTCCTCTCCCCACCCTCACTCACACACTTTTTCATTGTTAAAGCTTACAAAACAGATTATGACCACGTGCCATATTTAAGCTGTTTGCTAATGGGTCCAGAAAATTCGGGGGAAAAAAGTCTATAAAGCTATGTTATGAAATTATTAGATGTACTATCACCTGGAAACTTTCTGAAGTTTGAACTGTCAGCTGAGAACAAAAATTAACAAGTAAATATGGTCAAAATGTTTTATTAAACCCATTTTGGTGTCTATTGATTAAAAGTCCCAGCAAAAAAACTCCTTAAAGTCCAAGAAAACATCAAAATATGATTTTAATTGATACTACCACAGTAGAATCTAGATAGAATGAATACTTTAAGGTCTAAGAAATTTGCTGACTTTACAAGCAAGAGCTATAAAATTAATAATAAACAGTTCATAGATATTGACGCTATTCTAAACAAAAACTTTAAAGCTTTCAGCTCAATATAAACCCGGCAAAACAGTGTAAACTTCTGTGTGCACGAATGAAACAGCGTGGAAAATTTTAAAAACAGAAAACAACTCAATCCCTGATTGGCGATTAAGATGACAAAGACAAGAAGGAAGTAGATGTCAAACGCTCCCTTAAACAAACTAAAAACTGTCGGGATGGGAAAAGATAAAATCAAAAGGAACACCAAAATTAAAATTGTACAGGATACTGGTAAAATCTCCTCACACAAACAATTGTAGAACGTGGGCAGTGAAACAAAGAGAAATTAACAAACTGGACGCACATCAAGGACAATAGTTTCCTAAAGTTTTGAGCATCTACCACTCAAATAAAATATATTCTACCTACCACTGTATAGAATTTGCAAGTAAACTTAACCATTTTCATCCCTGAGTGTAGGAAGTCACAAGCGCTTATTGGGACGCATACCAGGAAATCAATGAACGCATACAATGGAATATCCTAATTAAGTCCACATCTAGGGATTGAAACAAATTAATGTGTTGAATTTGAGCAAGAGTTGATTTTCACCATAGCAAAAATATAAAGAAATACAAAATGTGACTCGGAAACACAGTTGACTTTAAGCAAAAGAGTTTCCCATGAAGGCGCTGACTTATAGTGGATTTCACTGTAGTTCAAAAACTTAATTACGAAAAACAAATCCAAATCGAGTCCTGCGATCACACTACCAAAAACTGTTATTTCCACGAAGAGAACTACCAAGCGTCAAAATTTAAAACAAAGGAAACATTTAAAACAAGCAACAACACGAGATACCTTGCACAGAAACAAAATCACTTGATATTACTCACTAAACTAAACAAAGCGTTTTCTGATGAACAGGACGCGCAAAGCACTTAACCTAGTAAGTCCAGCAAGAGATGTCTTCAACCAAAGAAATATAGAGAAATACAAAGCAGAACTGCTAAACACAGTTGATTATAAGCAAGAGTTTCCTTTAAATGTTTTGATTTTAAGTGGACACATTTTTAACGGTTCTTATTTACCGTGACCCAGCGGGCATAAATAGCCCGGCTCACAGCCGTGATCACAGGCACCGGTGACGTGATGACACGAGTTGTCCTCCCCTGCGCAATGAACACTGCACCGCTGCCGACAGCCTTCACCAAAGGAGCCAGTTTCACATTCTGCGATTGTGTGTAAAACGTTTTCACAAGTTCAAAGATAAGCCCAAACCGTGTCCTCTGACTATTCTGCAGGGCTGTTTCAGGACTAATCTCTCTTGTGTGTAATAAAAATGAAAGCAAATGCTAAACTCCTGGGGTACATCGATATAGAAACAAGGATCCAATGGATGCACGGGTGATTGATGAATGTCTGTGACTGACGAAGCCATTGCAGGCGAAACGTTTCTATGTTTTTCATTTTGTCTCTTTTTGTCAATATAAATTCAAGTTGGGTGATTGTCATCTTTATTTTACTCTCTTGTGTGTAAAATCCAAAAGGTAGACTCACCAAGGAACTTTTCTGTGTGGGCGAGCAGTGGCGTAATCGGTAGGGCGGTTGACCGCTATCTGAGAGGTCCCGAGTTTGATCCCCAGTCCGGGCTAAATTTTATTTGCTCCCCTGTGCCCACCCAGCACTAATTTGATGGGTAACTAGGTCTCTTAAGACTCGGCGAAAGTAAAGGCGGCGAGGAAAGCAATGGCAAACTACCTCACTATGGCGTGTGCCTAGAAAAACAAGGACCCTGCTCCTTGTTCCCCTACGCTCGTGTCGAGTATGGGACTACCTTTACCTTACCTAGTGCTGAATCTTAGCATAAAAACGCACTAGTATTGCCCAAGGGGAATTACTCGTAATTTATTAAGTTCATGGAACAGCCTCATAGATTTAGTCTTCTGAACCTGGCATAACTGCGACAAGAACATCTCCTGTTGTCATGGTTTCACTGCTTAAGCATAGAAAAAATGACAGAAAATGATGCGATAGTTAAAATAATGTTCAAATCAAACAGTTTTTATTACAGCAATAACCAGATGAACAGAAAGCTTTCTTTCTGTAGTGTTTAAAAAGTACAAACGACGCTAAAAAAAGGAAAGCTTTTGAATTTTCAAAGTTTTTTTTTACCTTACTGTCTTTTCTTTCTGTTCAGTTTGTGCTTCCCAGTGCTATTTCAGGTTGACGCGTGCTGTATGGCGGTAGGCCTACAATCTCTTATTCTAGGCCATCTGTGTATAAATCAATTCTATCCATACCTGGCCTTCTACTTAAAACAACCATAAAAAGATGTTAATCGCAGTTTATAAAACTATTTTTCCTAGATACATTGATTCCCCAGTTCTTAAACGTTCTTACGTCTATATTCAACATTTTACATATTCATTTGGCAGAATGATTGTACCGCATATCAAGAGTGGTCAAGCATGGATACCATTAAATCTTGATTACAGCCAGGTACCCGTTACACACGTGACTACACTGTCAAAATTGTGGTTGAAATGCTTTCCCAAAGGTAATGATACAGGAGCCGTTGTTAGGAATTGAACCCACAACCGCCGGATCACGAGTCCGACGTGCCGACCATTAAGGAGCCATGCTACCCCCTCAATAAACTTTGTCGAACAAACAACAATACTAAATTACGCCACGCAATACTAATTATTAACTTGAATTATTTAATTCAAGGAAGAGTGTCAATCCCTAACTTCGTTTCAATAAGTAAAAAATGCACACAGTTTTAAAGGAAGATACGAAAGCCTTCCGCTACGTTCCGATCGGAGGACTGAGACGTGCATGGCTATAAGACAATTCAAGATAATAAAAAAAAGTTTCTGAAAATACATTGATTTCGAACTGCAACCAGTACAATTACAATTTTCAGAAACATATTTTTCTGAACTCTGAGATTGATGGAGATTTAAATATTTTCTTATTTTTCTGTTTTGTTTTGATAATGTTGTACAATTTGTTACGTGTAGAACACTAAATACAAATTAAAACTATTCAAAATCATTGAAAACGTACCTTAGGTTTAAAAAAAAATGTTTTATTTTAAAATGTTTCGTAAAATGCGAAAAAAAAAGTTATCACCCTCCCTGTCAATAAAGATGAAAAGGCAGTGCGTTTTACTCAAACATGCTTGTTATAACAATACTTTTCTTTGCATAAACTGATCCCGCTTCACTCACTCTTTGTACAGGTCGCGGTGTGATAGCCTCGATCACAGCCCTTGTCGCAAAAACCAGTGATATGGTTGCAGGAGTTGTCTTCCCCTGCGCAGTGCTCACTGCAGGTTTTGTTACAGGCCTGACCGTAGAAGCCAACGTCACACTCTGGAAGGAAAACCAAGACATCTGCTGTGATGTTGACATCAAACTTTCCACGTTTATAACAACATTAGAAAACAGCTTTGATTAAAAACACTCACAGCTCTAAGCTGATAGATAACCTGAAAACTGTCATACACCTATTACTAAAATAAACTTTCAAAGCTAATATCAAGAACAAGAAGAAAGGTTCCGCATTCGGCCCAAATGAGTCGTAAGTCCAAAGACCTAGTATTGAGATATATAAGCTTTCAAAGTTTAGTGGGTGATCAGAAGTCAATTTTTTTTATTATTTCAGATATTGGCGGCAAAACCATTTCTAAACAATTTTTCACACCTGATTCATGTTGTATTTAGTTTTTCAAATGTTTGATTTTAATTGGTATGGTTCCTAAGGCCTTTACACCTGTATAGTTGTCTAAACTTTAAATGCAATTTTTCCCCTTTTTTGGAATTTCACAAAATCTAAACCTGGCGGCTTCAAACGGCTACAACTTTAAACAGAAGCATGATAGAGCTTGTCTATTTATTATATTTGAAAGTAGAGAAAATAAGCTTTTCTGTGATACGAATATCTGACTACTTTCCAATTTCGGCTTAAGGCCTATTTGGACTGGTTGCAAGACAAATAGATCTAGTTATTATGGTTTCTCGTGTTTATTTCATTGTCAATTGTTGTTCTTCATAAAGCGTTTTCCACTCTCAAAGAAAAAAATGTGTTTACTGATATTAGAAAACAAAAACAAGACTAGATACAACTCTCTTTTATTTGAAAGATGTCTGGTACAAGGAATGAAGACCTGTTTCCATATTAATTGTCTAACAGAGGACACATTCAATCTTAAAATCTAAATTAATTTCAAAACAGATTAGGGATAAATAAAAATTGGCCCAAATCAAATATTATTTGATAATGAACCCCTCTAGCTCTTGGAAATTTCACTATGAGGCTGTTTCAGGACTAACCTCTCTTGTGTCTAAAACTTAAAGATGGGCTAACCAACGAACTCTTCTGTGTGCGAGGCAGTAAACTGTTTATTCGAATAACTCTAGTGTTGAATCTAAGCCAAAAACTCACTAAGGGGAACTACTCCAAAAGATTAATTCAAAGTTCATGGAACAGCCCAGATCAACAACCTACTGTGGTCACACTTGTCTCCCACGTGACCTGGTTCACAACCCTGCCCACACGTGCCGTTAACTGGGTCACAGATATTGTCTTGTCCAACACATCCTCTACTGCATCGCTTAGAACATCCAACACCGTAACTTCCTGGAGGGCAGGCTTTTGGGTTTGTACCTGATCAAATTAAAAATTAAACAGGTTTTTATAAAGCGCTTATCCGCTTTACATAGGTTCCCCGACATGCCATTACCAGCCAAAGTACCTTCTGAACTCACGAAGGAGCAGCATCACTCTAGCATTCTGACAAGAACGTTCACTGCCTATAGTCGGGTACTTTTATAACGCATGAGTGAGGCGAGGTAATGTGTATTAATAGCCTTTCTCAAGGACTCAACGTCGACAGCCGAGCGTCTACCACTAGACTACAACGCCACACGGGCTCATGTGTTAGAAATTACAGATACGTCAGGGAAAAGAGACTTGTTCGTTGTGCCAAGAAGAAAAACTTGCTATACTGAAAATAGAGGTTCCTAAAATAAAAGGCAAGGAAATTCTCTCGTATTGTGCTCATAAAGAAAAGTTCTTGTAAATGAACATAACCCCAGTCAGCCATGTTGGTAAACATAGACTAGCCAGCCATCTGATGATGACAGAGCCGCCCGAAACCTGTAAGTCATGACAAGACACACGATTTAGGTAATGATAGGACAGCGTAGCAGAGTAGTTAGCGCGTCGGGCTAGAGATCTGGAGGTCGCAGGTTCGATTCCCGACCATTCCATGTTGCAATTGCCTTGGTAAAGCAATTTACCCTAACATTCCCCACTCCATCCACCTGTAAAATGGGTACCCAGCTACAGGAAATTCCTGTATTTGTGATATGCGCCTGCATTACCCTGCATATATGGGTTTAACGTATCCTTCAAATGCATTGGTATGCTTAGGCATCAGTGGCGCTGCTCTGCTGCAACACAATTACCATGAGTAACGAAGCCAAATTTCCGAAATGGATTAATATAGTGTAGAAAATAAATATAACAAAATTAATATGACAATGATGAGCTTAAGGGCAATAGGGCAATTTGCTTCAAGGTGTCGGGGATCGGGATTTTTCCAGATTTCTGTCCTTGAAGGCTCATAAAATTCTTCTAAGATTGCGTTCTTAAATAAAAATCTATCACTTAAGTTACAGTTTTCACCTAGATGTTAAACATCTTATCTCTTGGTCAACCTCTCATTTGACCTTCCCTAAGATAATGCGGTATAATTTGTGTGAGAATACTGTCCTACCACGCCCGTATGAATATTGGGCAATTTCATTCAATCTGAACGCATAGAGCCGAGAATTCTAATTCCTGGCGAAGTAGTATATTTTCTAATTGATGTATTAGAAAAACACAACCAATTCATTATACCAAAAACATAGTTCATAAAATTTTCAAGCTGAATTTTCAATCAGTTTTACTTAAAAACTTTGGAAAATTAATATGATGGAGCTGTGAGTATCTTCTCCTTGGAAGCCAGAGCTTAAAACACGTGCTAATAACCTGGTGATAGTTCACAGATGTATTTCAAAGGGATGGTATATAGAGCTTAAAACACGTGCAAATAACCTGGTGATAGTTCACAGATGTATTTAAATATGATAGTACACAGAGCTTAAAACACGTGCTAATAACCTGATGATAGTTCACAGATGTATTTAAATGGGATAGAACATGGAGCTGCGTGCCAACCGTCGTGGCCATTCCATTTCAGAATCCTCACACATACACTTAATGGATAGCCGTGGTCACCAATGTAATATCCCTGAAGCCAATCTGTAAAACTTGGCTGGGGAGAGAGAGAGAGCAAGATTAGTTTTTAAAAGTTAACTATGATGTTTCCTTGATTATAGATTTTGTAGAATCTTATTGTCTTGCAACCAGTCTTAAGTCGAAATCGGGAGGTTTTCAGACATTTGTACCACACAAAAGATTATTTTTCTACTTTTAAATTCACAAAACAGAAAACTCTATCAATCTTCTGTATGAAGGTATAGCCATTTGAAGTCCGCAGGGTTAGGTCTTGCGAAATTTCAAAAAAGTGAGAAAATGCCATTTCAAGTTTAGACGACTATAAATGTGTTAGGACATTAATAGCCAAACCAGCAAAATATGTATAGAAATAGTTTTAACAATCTAAGATTTTAAAAAAATGACTTCTGAACACCCACTAAACTTTGAAAGCCTATATCTCAAAACTAAGCCATTCGACCTACGACCCACTTGGACTAAATCTGAGGCAATTACATCAACATCTTAATGGCTCGCTAAATAATTTAAAAAAATAATTAAGTTTTGTCCCGTTGATAAAAACACTTGCGTTGTGAAGCTTTGTCGTATGATAACAAGACTTGTCTTTCTAGCCGCTTGTTAAGTTTTAACAA
>BMAT01002324.1:67964-79409 GCA_019649035.1 Elysia marginata | reverse complement strand
TTAACTGTTAGGGCCCAAAGGATTCATTTGTTACCCCATCATTAAATTTAAGGTGATGGAAGTATTCCCAAGGGTAGATAGAAATACTTATGGTTTTTCCTTTATATTATGAGGGCAGGCTGATAAGTAAGTTCGGTTTGATTATAACTTTTAAATTTTGCACAGCATATACATAAACAATACTTCAAAGGAAAGCTTAATATCTCAGCTACATACTTAGCACTCTATTTTTTTAAAATTGTCACCGTTGCGATTAACACACAGCCTCCAACGTTTCTCTAGTTGGCGCATGCCGCCAGCGAAGAATTCAGATGACTGTCAATGGCACCATCTGAGAATATCTGGGATAACTTCCTTATCATTGTCATACTGATGGCCCTTCAGGTACTTCTTGAGTTGGGAAACAAATAATAGTCAGAGGGGGCAATATTATGGCTGTATGCAGGGTGCGGTAGGGTCGTAAGTTCCAGCTGTCTTAAGTTTGACGACTGGTGTGTGGGTGTGCATTGTCGTGTTGTAGGATTGAGTCCCTATTACGCCGCAGTTTTGAAAATTATGGCTCAGAATGGACAGTTTGACCTTTGCTCCAGAAATTCCATGTGGACCACTCCCTCCATGTCGCAGAAAACAGTGAACAAGATTTCTCTTGCAGAGGCAACAACCTTGCACTTCCTCGGACTTAGAGAAGTTTTGTGCCTATACTCCATCGATTAGGCTTTACATTCTCGATTGTAGTAGTGGACCCAGGATATGTCTCCTGTCAGAATGCGTTGCAGAGATGCTTCTCCTTCTGCATTGTAACGCTCTAAGAGTTGAGTACACATGCCCTTTATCTGCTCTTTCATCTCTAGATTGACCTGTCTTGGGAACTAATGGGCAGAGACTTTTCAATAACATAGTACAGTTGTGACGATATGGTGCTCTCGTTTTTCCGAAATGCCTATTTTATCAGCTATTTCCTTTTTTTAGACCCTTCGATTCACTCTAATCATGCAGTCAACTTTCTCTCAATGAGCCTTGTCTGATGCGGAAAGGGGTCTACTCGAATGCTTTCGATCAGGCAGAATTGTCTCTCTGGGGTCTTCCCCTTTAAAACTTCTCACCCATTTGCGAACTGCACAGTCTGAAATACACATTTCACTATAAACTGTCTTCTTTATTGCATGAATTTTTGCATAAGAACATCCCTCAGCTGCAAAAAACTCGATAACAGAGTGCTATTTGATGAGAACGTCATTGGAAGTGGCTACCCTATAACGCATTGTGCCTCACTACATTATGAGTATAAAGTACGTCTCGCAAATTTGTTATTCTAGTTAAGCCTAGAAAAATTGTTGAAGAATATATTTATGGAATTTTAGGTCGATGTTACAAAAATTGACTGAGTTATCAGTCTGTCCTCGTACATTGGGTGACAAAAATACCCCTTGATGCCCCAAACTGCACAAAAAAGCAGTGGACACTAGTCAGTATAGTTGACCACTATTTGCCAAACTAATGACACAAGCGAATGTGAAAAACATTTTTAAAGGAATACGCAAAGTTTTAAAATTTATTTCCCTTTTTTTACATGAAAAATGCATAGGAAATGACTTACTGCAGTATTTTTGCACCTTCTATGCCCAGAGAGGGTATGTCTTAATAATAATGATTGTATAAACTGATCATGTGACAAAAGTTATTCTACATATTTTACACTGCTCAACAATAAACCTCAGGTTGTGGCGGCCAGTTTTCAACAATTAGGGCAAACATACTGTCACCCAAGTATCCTGAGGGATATGATGACAACCTCGACTGCAGGTGGGAAATCAAAGTTGTAGAGGGCCACACTGTGGAGCTCACGTTCAGTGATTTTTCCGTTCAAAGAAACGACTTTGACCATGTCACGGTAAGTTGTGGAGGCATTTGTGACTAAAGTTCTTAAATGATCCTTAAACAACTTTGTTAAATAAAAGAAAAACACTGTTTTATGTTCTTACTGTTAGCACTGTGGAAATAAGAAATTATATATACCGATGAGACATTTAGGTTTTTTTTATGATTTATATTAAAATTTGTTTGGAATTAACTATTAGTCAATTTACATCATTTGAGCACTGTATTTTTAAAATTCAATATAAGGAAATTACTCTCTGTATTCCGTTTGTGCCTTTACTGTTAGTTCATATTTGTCATTTTGGGGGCTGAGAGGCCAGTAGTTTTGTTGAGTGGTAGTTTACAAAACAGTGTTTACTAATTCGGAAGTGAGATGTCAACATAAGTATTTGCAAATGAAATTGCCACAGAGTTCTAAGCTTTATTTCCAGTTCTTGTCATTGATCCATCAAATATTTTTTAACTTGTAGCTGTATGATGGACTCACCATAAAGTCACCTAGAATAGCTAAACTCTCAGGCAGCAAAAAAAATCCTGGGACCTACAAGTCCAGCTCAAACACCATGTTGGTTCGTCTGGTCACTGATTCCAGTGAACACGGCCGAGGTTTCAATGCTACCTACACTACAGGTAAGATTTACATAATGTCTCTCTATGTTATGACGTGCCTCTTTATAGTCTTCAAGTTCTAATTCTCTGCTTGTTCCTAGTTTTAACCAGCTTTCTTTCCTTACATATTTTTAATGGCAGGGTCAGACAAATTCCTTGGCAGTGAATTTGTTCAATTGAACACTTTTGTGTTGGCTTTGGTATTAATTTTGAAAGTATATGTGCAGTCTGAGATATCTGGTAATGATATGCCTTTTTACAGGCATCAAATTTCAGTGGTCTGTTCAATCTTAGCTTTTTACCAGCTTTCTCAACCTACATATTTATTCTTTATGATCTCATTGTTTATGGCTAAACATGAAATCTAGCACCTGTACTTTGGCTTGGATGTTAAATTTGAAAGTATCTTTACAGCGTGTGGAGGGACACTGAATGCAGACAAGAGCGGTATAATCCGATCACCTCAATCTGGTACTGAGCTCCAGAGCTGCACATGGCATATTAACTCTAAGAGTCACAGTAAGTGGATGGTTATTTTATAGCTAATAAGTACAAGCTCAATGTTGTTTGAAAGATTGAATTTATTCAATCAACAGTGGATTGAAATAAGCAAGTCCCTTGGAGGGACATAGTTAAGGCCTTTGCCATG
Organism: Elysia marginata; assembly: GCA_019649035.1. NCBI lineage: Eukaryota > Metazoa > Mollusca > Gastropoda > Plakobranchidae > Elysia > Elysia marginata. Next base: position 76,273 of record BMAT01002324.1, on the reverse strand, counting down.
AAACTTTTTTAAAGAACATAATAGCTACATGGTTGTGCTGGTGAAACTATGTGCAAGGTGGGGACGACAGAAGCTATTATAAGTTAAGGGTTTCAATCTTTACTAGAGTCAAACCCTTTTTCATCCATTTCCACTTTTTCTACTTCTATCCATTGCTATTTACATACCTTTACTGATTGCACAATGGCTGGGTTGGCCATTATTATATTTTAATCTCAGCTGACTTTATGACTTCTGAACTGAGAATCAATGGGATCAATTATAGGATTGGCAAAAATCCATTGATTTAGAAGATAACTAAATTGGGAAATACACAAATAGTGTGAGGAACTTCGGTGTTTATCTTAATTAGTTATAATAAAAATGGGTCAAGCTGTAGCAACTTTGAGATTAGTTTCTTAATGGTCAAATGTGCAATTTGTTTTTGTCTGAATTGGTAATGAAATATTTGTTGTTTTTTTTTATTTATTTAAAAAAAATTATGTTCTCAAAACGGGCTCTTACTATGACATTTTTTTAAATTTATTAAAAAAAAAATAAGTTTGTACTCCTATCTTTCATGCCTTTCAATTGACAGTCCACAACAAAATGACATACTGTGTAGTAGAAAATGCAAAATTGACTTGCTAAATAGCTTTTATCATGTAAGCTTTTGCTTGTTCTATTGTATGGGTTTAAACTATGGTAGTATCAGTTAACTGATATCTGTGGTACACTCTCAACCAAAGGGTTGCATCTCATTTAGTTATTATAATTTTTGTGTTACATCACTTGCAGGACTTCCTGTTTTGATTGTCTTACTATGGAGAATACAATATGTTGTCAGCTTCTAACAAAATGCTTCGCTGTGCTTCTTGTCTGTGTGTTGCTAAATGTTTATTGTTAATTATTATTGTTATTTTTATTATTGAAATGATTATTTGCTGTATTTCCTCAGCCAAACGAGTGTCTTTGACTTTCACAAGTTTTAACATTCAAGGGAACCATGAGAAAAACTATGTGTCTCTAGCTGACAGTCTTGACCCTTCTTTCACTGAAGCAAACGAGGTGCAGAATTCTTACTCGGGAGCTACGTTACCCCCAATGTACACGTCCAGGAGTTCGTCGTTGACTGTTGTATTGAATGTAACGTCAATGAGAAATGCTCATTTCAAAGCAACTTATAGCAGTTCAGAGGATGGTGAGAACTTGAAATCAAGGCTTGTGTACTTTGTGTTTACAAGTTTATATAAATACTAGGGCTATTGTATAGATTGATAGAAAGTTAATGAGACAAGTATGGGCAGAGTAGCAAATAGGAGGGAAGAGAAAAAAAAACAAAGATTGTTCAGCGCCAACAATAGTATTCAATACTGTCATTGATCAGCCATTGAAGTTACCAATTGTGTATACATTATTATTTGAAGCATTCACTTTTTGCATTTTTTGCACCTCAAAGTCCAAGCATCGGTTACAGTGTAAAAACTTGTATTTTATCAGCGTGCGGGGGCACCTTCAAGGCACATGCTGGACGCTTCAACTCACCTGAGTACCCGGACATGTATCCAGCCAACACAGAATGTATCTGGGAGATTGCTACAGCGCCTGGCAACAACCTTGAACTGACTTTCCAGTAGGTTTTGTCACAGCAGCTTCAATGCTCTGAGTACTACAGCATGTTTGTACAAAGATGAACACTTTCTTTGTGTCTCAATTTTTGTTCGCTCTCTCATCTCTATTGCTTATCATTTGCAGCCCAAAATATAACTTAGTTAAATATTATACCCTTTAACTACATATTTTTCATATACGAATTGAAACTATGTTATACATATGTCACTATCAAGCAAATATAATAAATTAGGTAAATTCTTTGCTTAGTTTTAAGTAAATTAGTTTACTCTTTAACTGCTTTTTTCATAAAATGCATCAAAGATGTATTAAAGTGTTTTAGATTTTTAAAAAATATACTTATTTTGAAAGGTAATAATGTACGTTTTTTAATCTAATTTTGTCAGAATGCTTTTATGACAATGGAGTCAGTTTCCCATATTGGGATCAATAGAATTTATCTTTTCTTATCTAAATATTTGTGACCCTTTTATGTAACAATAATCTAGGTTCCTCTCGCAAAGGGAAAATCTTGTTATCAGAATAGCATAGAGGTCATTATCCTGTAAACTACAAGCACTGGTGTTGCTGAAAACATTTCCTAAGGACAATGTTTACAATGGCAACTTTAAAGGAGAATCTACAAGGACTAACTATGATTCTATCTATCTTGATTTCAATAAAATCAGATTTTAACAAACCAGCGTATATAAAAATGTTTCCTACAATCACACATTGACCTAGATATCATTTATTTTGGTGCACTGAAAGGAGTTTTTAGCAATGCCTGAACAACATCAAGACTCAAATCCCCAAGGCCACCCTGCAAATCAGCTCAAAGAGTACAATGCAAGAGGATAATGGTATAATGAGTGGCAGCTACATATTCCACCAGGTGACACCATCATTGATGACTTAACACAGACTCTCCCAGGCTTTAGATTGCTTAAAGAAAATACTGGGTTGCGTTTTATCCGGTTTTATAAAGCCTGAGAAACTAAATGAACCTACAAATATGAAACAAGATTTAATTAATGAACAAAGATAGTTCAGTATATTTTAAAGTAACGCCAGGATTTTTAGTTATTTTCAGAAAATTTGAGCGATATTCTTTACAACAAGACTGGCTTCAATATGTATGGATGGCCACTAAAGAACTCCCCAGTGTGCCCATGGTGGAAAGGAGGGATAGATGCAACAGACCATACAGTCCTGCACACTCACTTACTAAACTAGAGTAGAATATGATACAGTAAAGACAACATATATGCATTCACGACCTGGATTGACAATTTCAATTTGGAGGTGTTAACCAGCCATGCGATACTACTTCACGGAAGCAGGCATTACATAGTGGTAAAATAGGGAGATATAAAAGCTTTAGTGGTTTTTGTACCTTTTCTACCTTTAAAAAAGGGAATTTATTGTCTTTCGTTATGCAGACCCACCACTCACACACAAAGTAAGAATGAATGATCATGTTAACCAGAACAGCATACAGAATACAGAAATCATCCCGTATGAACAACCTAAAAGTAAACAAACACACACAAGTGAGCTGATTAATCAATTTATAGATAGAGATAAGTCTCAAACAGATAAAAATTCTAGAATCTATGAAAAGGCAAAAAAAATTGTCTTATCTTGACTATACCAGAAGACATGATTGTCTCCAGAAGTTGTAGACAAATCAAAAAGTATAGGACCCCACTGAAAGTCTTGGACATCAAATATAGTAGGACCAGCATGGGAATGGGTGAGGCGGCTGAGGCAGCGATGAAGAGACAAAAGATGGAGATCCATACATCCAAGCTCTTTGTAGAAATGGAATGTTGATTATGATGGAATTTCTGTTTTGATTTCCTTAATGTGCTGTAAGATTTTTACACTCTAAATCTGCAGCTAGATAACTTGCAGATGCGATATGTCAAAGTTAACACACTTTTTTTTCCATTACTGATAGGCAATTTCAGCTAGCAGGGAGCATTCATGATGATTATGTAGAAATCTACAGTCCAAATGTAACGGGGAAACGTAAAGGAAGATGGTCTGGTAAAGAAAGCCCTAAGGATATGAAGTCAACAGAAGGATTTTGGATCAAGTTCAGGTCAAACAATGATTCATCAAGAGCAAAAGGATTTAGGGCCCAATGGAAAACAGGTAAAATTTTCAGCTGTACGCTGCAAACTTCTCTCTGTGTACAAAATAAAAAATAGGTAAAAAATTCAGTGTTTTATAAACTCCTCTTTATTTATTTACAAGAGAGAATGACAGCAAATAAATAATATGTGAAAAGCAGAAAGGTGCTGCTGCTGTGTTTATTGAGATAAGACCAAGTGGTCTCGTCAGAGTCTACAACCAAGTCCTCAAAAGTTCTATTCGTGGTTCTTAAACTGGCTATGTAATGAATTTTAGTTTGTTTGATTGATTGTAAGGTATTATAGAACAAATATATGCTGGATCTCACAAAATGTGTTTTCCTAATGGTCAGCCAATTAGTGAATTGACATTTTTGAAAAATTTATGTAGGTTTTTTTTTATCACTGACAACAAAAATATTGTTTTAAAATGGTTGGAAAGTAGGGATATATCTGCATAAATGATTTGAGCACTCTTTAAATTCTTTGTTATGGATATTTTAAATTTTTTTCATCTTTTATAAAACCAACAACATGATCTCACTGGTTCCAGTTTTCTTTTAAATGCCATAACTCAAGACATGAAGGTATCAAATAATTATCTACACATCTTAACCCTTTCACTGCCAGGTAGGTTCTGCCTTTATCATTCAGGAAATTTGTTAAAAAGTTATTTGTTATTTTAAGGAGCGTAGTGGCGACATGGTATAAGCTATGTTTCTCTAAGTGGCAAGGCGGTGGGTGCCGAAGCATCTATAAGTCGAAGGTTCGAATCATACCAAAGGCAGACATTTCGGGCATTTCCACTAGAAAGCCTACGTCTATCCACTGCTAATTTCATACCTTTAAAAATCTTTCAATCATTTGTTAAAAAGTAGTCAAACTGGAAAAAAATGCAAATCTCCTTTTTAGCAAGGGAAATAATCTATTTGGCTTATCATGTCCACAAGTTTCTTATAATATACATGTATGCCTTTGACTGTTCATAGGACTAAAAAAAACAAGATAATCCTACCCAGAGTGAGACTCACGCTTGGCAGTGAAGGGGTTAAAGGCATTCACAAAACTTTATGTCAACGTACATCTCTATGAGTCTTAAAATTTTGCAACTGCACATATCAGGGATGTAAATCCTTCAGATTAAAGCTGATATCAGCTCATATTGTTTTTCTTAATTTGATAGAGAAAAATATCAACCAGTTGTTCAGCACCTACTTGCAAGTAACCTTTTGGAGTAATTAAACTTTTTAAAAAGCACAACATCTGCTCCTATAAGCCTATTTGAGAGTTACCCTTGCCCATTATTACTCTACAGTTCTACTGATTTCCAAAGCACTAAGAGTCTCACTTTGTGTTCAGCTTTTTTTTCCATTGATCATTTACAACCCTGATATATATTGAGATCTCGCTTCAATGTATATTTTGGCTCCAATATAATTTCTCTCTTCCAAATCTTAACTTCAGCTACCTTCAACACCCTTACTGGTAACCAAGGCCAAGTAGCCTCACCCGGATGGCCAACAGATCCATACAAAAACAATGCTGGATATAAGTGAGTGTTCTGTGGTGCACATACAAGTGTCTGAGAGTGTTCCAAATGTCTGGTAGTGTTCTCTGGTGCGTGCCTAAGTGTCTTGCTGCTTGTCTTGCTGCTTTATGAGACCCTAATATAAGATGCTGCATTACAAGACCCTAACAAATGCAAGATACAACACCCTGATATGGGAGGCAAGCACGACTTATATCAATTGCTCTACCAAGGCTTTATCTACGGCAATACTGCTTTGTTAATGAGGAAGGTGTTTATAGCCTTAAGGTGATATAGGATGTTTGAATGCTGTAGAAAATGAATTGTTGAAAATACCCATAATGTAGGTGTTGAAATGGCAACATGAGGCTCGTTTGGACAGGATGTGTCACAAAGTTTTCATAGCTCTTAGTTGTAAAGTTGTGAGAAGAAAAGCTGTGTTTCGTATTAAGATTAAGGACCACTGTGATTAAATTTTGAGAGACCAGAGAAAAATATAAAATTTATTGGAATTTTTGAAGGCTCAAAATCATAGCAACTGTCTTCTTATTTGTTAAATTTTCATTATTTCCAACAATTTTTGTGATTTTTATTTTTTTATTATTGTGAAAAGTATTATGTTCTCACAATTAAAAAAAATAGTATGCTAATATGAACCTCACATTACATATTTGGAACAAATCCGTTTTCTTGGCTTGACATTCTTTGCAACTAGGTTCTTTTTTTAAATTTCTGTCTCAGATGGACGATTACAGTACAGGAGGGCTACAAAGTTTATATAACTTTCAACAACTTTGAATTGCAAAGAGGTGAAGGTGGAGTTTGCAATCATGATTTCTTACAGGCAAGATATTAGCAAGTTTGCTCAGCTTTCTTAAACATCAGAAGTCATTCAGTCAGTCATCCTTTTTTTTTGTTGTCAAAAACCTATTTTAGGAGATTCCTCCACGGTAAACTAGTTGAAATTAAAACTGTGTTAAGTTTTTTTGTAAAGAACTTAAAGATGACAGGAGATTAAGACATTCTTTTATTCCAACCGGTTTGACTACGGCAAAACAATGTAAAACACAGGAACTGAAACAGGAGAAACATAACAAAATAGTCACTTTAAACTAACCAACACAAGGAGTGACACTCTCCTTTCATTGTGTCAATCTCATTCTTCCTTATCTCCCTTAAACTATATGTATATTCTCAGTAATCCTCTGAACTGGCCTGCTTTTCGTTCTTTAATGAAAGATTAGAGCTCAAAATGGCACCATTATATGTATGGGATCAGTCCCAGTGGTATCACGGCACCTTCAAAATGGAGAAATACAATTTAGGAACAGAACCCCCCCCCCCCTTTCCCCCTCTGTTTGTTTCATGAAAACCACAACAACAATTGTAATGTTTTAAAAAGAAAATCACAAATTTTAAGGTTTGAAAATTGTCATCTTAGAAGTAACAACATCTTGAAATATATAAAATGCTACATCCAACTATTTAGGTAGGTTGCAAGACATGTTAAAAGAGAGGGGATATAAGATTTTTATACTGAATAGGTGGGCATAAAAACATTTAGTATACAGGTCAGTTGCCTGATAAAGGACAAACAGCAGCATTAGGGGCCAACCATTCTATCTCATTATTCAGACATTTGGCATAGTGAAGTGTTTGCCACTGCTTTCCTTGCCGCCTTTACTTTTGCCAAGTCTCAATAGATGTCTGTACCCTTTAAGTACTGGGTAGGTACGTGGGAGCAAACAAAGTTTTTTCCTGGACTGGAGATGGAACCCAGATCCTTTCGGATTGGATTCAACCACCGTACCCATTATGCCACCGCTCACCCTAGCACTTTCCCTAGTACTTTCCCTAGTACTTTTTACATTCAAAACATAAAAATGAAACTGAAAACAACAGTTACTGTAGGCTTATTTAATTTTAAAGCTGTTTATTTTCCATTTTGCATCCTCGTGGAATTTCCAGAGACAAAGCATATGATGCGGGACAGTTGATTCACTGCTGTTGAAATGTTATTGGTTACTCTGTCATTTCGGCTCCCTCAATCCCCAGTATAGGAAACCTGAGAGTTTTGAAATATCGGACTTCCACTTTCCTTTTTTTCTATGGTCTCGTCAATACTTCTCACAATTTCCAAAGTGCAGGTCAGATAAACAACATAAGCAAACTAGTTTGAAGTTGTATTTCTCTTACATGAGGCCTTTTCCCCCCTAAGATGTCAAAATATAGATGTAATTCAATTAGTGATCTAAGTGATTTTGAGGACTCCTTTCCCAAAACAAGAAAGAGTTAAAGATCTTGTTGAAAGCAATTCATATTTAGTTTTTATATGCTACAGAAGGCCTTGAAGATGAAAACTTAAGAGAAAAAAAGACATAAAAAAAGAATGTGTTTATTGGTTTACATCTACACCACTACAGAGAAGGCTGTGCAGCTGGGCTGGGCGGCCACTTTGTTTTGGGCTAGGGAGTTTGGCCATGTGCGCACATAACGTCAAAGAGACAACAGCAGACCGATGCAGCATGCCTACAGCTTTACGTCCCCTAAGCCCTTTTAAGCCTGCTACCTAGCCTACACTGAACACAGCTGTATATGACTACGGACATGTAATAACTAAACACAAAAACAGGAACCGCCAAGGAGTTATGAATTAAAAGCACCATTGCTAACCAGAACCACAAATTGCAATATAAACCAGTAGCTTACATTAAAACAAAGGCTAGCAATATTAAACAGTTAATGGAGCTTAATTATATATGCACTACAGGTACATAGTCCTTAAAGTTGTAACAGTAATTTTAGCTTGTGTTCTTCACATTTGTCCACTTGAAATTTACATGACTATAAAACAAAATATAGAGGATAGCTATCTTATTACTACATGTAGGCCTACGCGTATATTTACTAAACGCTTTTTACAAGTACATGTATCAGATAATGTAGAGAATATAAGAAAAGATAAGCCTCCATTTTATCAAAAACCCTCATCCTTTCTCAAGTACCTTTTATGGACATGCTCCTCTCCTCTCTCTCTCTCTCTCTCTCTCTCT
>BMAT01002324.1:22428-38523 GCA_019649035.1 Elysia marginata | reverse complement strand
TACCAGTATCACTGATTCCTCTAACCTATGTATCTCAAATAGGAATTACAAGAAGCATGTTGACACTGACATTATATACAGCTTAAGACAGACCATATGTGAGGCAATCTGGGTAAATCAGGCACACATTGGAATTTTCACATTTTGAGTTATTATCATTTTATCAAAACTGTACTCTAGGCTCTTAAAAAGGTTGAAAAAATTATATCTCTTGCTGATCTATGTCCTGAGCTATTCCATGTTGGGGGCAATAAATGGTGTGTACCATAAAGCAAACTGTTTTATTTAAAGGGCTCTAACTGAAACCATTCTGAGAAACTTTTGCCAGATTTTTTCTGGTTGCCTCACATATTGTCACCCTTGGCCACCTGTGTGCTAGTAGAACTATTAAAAGTCATCAAGTTTTCATGTATTGGCCTACATACAGCCTTGGTATACTTGGTTTTACAAACAAGGCTGTCTCCACTAGATGTGCTTGTCACAAACAAGTGTGAACGCTAATGTTCTTTGCTCACCTTCTGACGTGGATTGAATCTTCTTTCACTTCCAGTCAATAGGGGTCATTTAACACACAATGCTAACTTGCTTACAAGTATTAGATTTGGAGAGGAAATTTTGACAGCATTTATATGTCTCGCATTGAGGGGAAATGAGTCACATGTTTTCATGTCTACCTTTGAAGGCATTACTATTTTGGACAGGAAATTTTCCTCAGCTTTAAAATAATTCTGTTTTCTATAGATAAACAAATAAAATTTGAAGCTGCTGTACTTGTGTTTCTTTGTCTTTGANNNNCCCCCCCCCCCCCTTATCTTTGGGAAATTTCTCACATCTGACTCTACAGACTAGTCATTAGAAATTAATAAACCACTTGAGGATCTATAAGGTGAATCTTTTAAGTTTTGCCCCATCAAACAAGGTCTACTTTTACAATACAATGTTGTCAAAGATTATTTGGCCCAGTGCCAGTTATTAGCTATAACATCCTCCGCTAACAGACACATACAAAAGTCTTATTTAATCCCATTTATGGTGTGCTTTTCTTTGTTATTATCTGCAATGCAGCGAAAGTTAGATATAAATTATATTAGTATTATATATTAAGTAAGGAATGCTGATACTGCACTGTCACTATTACAAAATCTCACAGAATGAGGCTATTTAATGATGTCCAATAGTTAATCTCCTTATGATCTTGCATTAAAATCTTACAAATTGAATATCAGCAAAACATTTATATACAGCATTTGACATTCACAAATCTATAATGTAAACTATTTTCCCAATCTCTAAATGGGATTGGGAGACTATCCAGTTATTGCTCATATGGGGCTGGTTTAAAAAAAAATTTTTTTTTTTCATCAGGGTGTGGTGGCCACTATCATAAGAACAAGGGCAGCATTGCAAGTCCCAACTACCCGCGCAGCTACTCAGACAATTCACAATGCCGCTGGGACATCACTGTTGATATTGGCTATCATGTTAGGCTCAAGTTGAAGTCTCCCTTTGATGTTAGCTGCAATGACTCTGTTCAGGTGAGATAAAATGTTTCTTTTTTTTATGTCAGATTTTAACTTCCTCTCCCCTCCATTCCATACAAGGTGCATTTCATCAACCATAATAAATCAGGCATAAGTAAGTACAAAAGTATAGGTCATCATTTACAAGTCACAAAATAAAATAAAACATGGAGTGTGGAAGAAAATGCATATTATATGGTTTTACCCAGTATTCTAACTCTGAAATTGTTCAAATCTCTCAGAAAAGGTTGACCCTAGGGTTTATCTTAGATAGATTTAGAGAAGATAGTAAACTTTTAACCAAAAATAATAGACTCTTCTCAATTACATGGCACCTTGTACTGTTTGAAATGTTGTCCATCGCTGTGGCCACATTCATCTTATGTGGAAACCTCCAAAATTGAGGTCCGACAAACCAAATTTTTCATAATACACTTGTCTTGCATTCTGTCCAAATGAGTCGTAAGTCGCAAGGCCTAGTTTGGAGAAATAGGCTTTGAAAGCTTAGTGGATGTTCAGAAGTCAAAATTTTTTTATGTCAGATATTGATGCTAAAACCATTTCTAAACAGTTTTCACACCAAATTTATGTTCATATTTCATTGTTTAGGTGTTAAATTTTAATTGGTATGGTTGCTGAGGCCTCAATACATTTGTAGTCTTCTAAACTTTAAATGTTTTCTCCCCTTTTTGAAATTTTACAAGTCCTAACTTTGTCGGCTTCAAACGGCTATAACTTCATACAGAAGCATGATAGAGCTTTTCTGTTTGTTGCATTTAAAAGTAGAGGAAATAAGCTTCTCTGTAATACCAATATCTGTCTACCTTCCAAATTCGACTAAAGACTCATTTGGACTGGTTGCAAGACATTTGATTTCTTTTCCCTATTTTGCTTTGTTAGCTTTGAACTCATGATTTGTAGTTAGTAAAAGTAATGTATGGCTACTGTAGATTATGTTTGTTAATCCAGGCTACCAGGTCTTCATCAGTATTATGAACTGCTGCATATCCACCATTAATGTTATAATAAGGTTCAATTCTCTTGATTAAAGTTAAAAATGAGGGAATTCAGAAAGTTTTCTGTCATCTCTTGCAGTTTTATTTCTCCGAAGCTTGAAAGTTATATGATAAACACCCACTTCACAAAGTTGCCATCCAAGAATAATTCACATGGAATAAGTATGTTTATGCATCTGCAAGGGGGGTGAGAGAGGAATATGCTATAGAAGCTAGAGGCAGTATTGAAAATGAACATAGTCTTTTAAGTATGATTTTTATTTAGTCCTCTTAATTTGAATTATTTAAAGAGATTCAAATTTAGTTTTGCACTGTATGTCAAAATCGCATGTTCTTATTGCTCTAAAAATCAATCAATGATGTCTCCACTGTGCAGGTGTATGATGTGATCAGTGACTATTCATCCAGGAGTATTGGATCTTTCTGTTTCAACGGGACGAACGAGCAACCTGATGTGGTAGATTCAAGCTGGACTAAAATGCGGGTTGTTTTTCAGTCAGATGCACTCACAAATGGCAATGGATTTTCTGCTGATTATACAGCAGGTAATTTTCATTTTTTTGTTTTTGTCCTGACATGCTCTGTGGACAAGACAGTTATGCTCTATGTGAAAGTAAAAAGTAAAGAACCTTTTTTAATATAGTGCCCAATTCACTAACATGTTCAAAGCCCTGTACATAGGTTCCTCAACAGGCCATTACCAAGCAAATTACCTTTGAACTCACAGAGGAGCAGCAATAAAGGCTCATTGCTCTAGCACATTGATAAGATCTTTTACTGCCTATAGTCGGGTACTCCTTCTATGCATGAGTGAGGCTGAGAAATGTGTGTAAATAGCCTTTCTCAAGAACTAAATGTCAACTTGAACTTGAACTTTGGATCAAGAGGATCCCGATCCTCTCGGTAAAAAAGCTGATCATCTTCAACTAGACCAAGACTCCATGAGCACTTTGAATCAGTATGCTATGTCCAAAAATGCTGACCAGTTGTTTTGCTGAAACACATTTTCATTTGTTATTGGGGAGGAGTAAATAAATTCTCATCAATCTCTCTTTTCAAATCCAAAGGAATTATGTCTCAGAACTTTTAGTTTGAGGAAACGCCTTATAAAAGTAAATTTATTCTTTATTTTCCCAATATTTCAAATCATAAGCTCTAATATCTTGTAACAAAACTTTTTTCATGCTGTTTTTGACATTTTGTCTTCAGAAAACTGCATTGTTTAAAATATCAATGCCTTTTAATTCTTAAAATTGTGACATTTGCCTTATAAATGAAATTAAGTTCCTTAGCAAATAGACAGTACGCTTTTTTTTCTTCTTTTCCCTTTTTGCTACAGAATGTGGAGGCAGTGTAGACCAAGTCTCGGCAGTTTTGAGATCCCCCGGCTATCCAGGCTATAAAAACAACCTGCGCTGTGGGTACACCGTTGATCCTGGTGACAACTATTTTGTTTTCATCACATTTGATGACTTCCATTTACAGGGTATGTAGGAAAAAGTTGCGGCAAACACTGCATTAGATTAACAGGAACTGAAAGCATGATGATCACATAGGAATATTTAAAAAACAAAACAAACAAACCCTCCCAATGGTTCAAGTTTTGCTGCAAGCTTTGTTATCAACTTTAAAAAGAAACTGACATCAAAGATGACAGCCCTAAGATAGAAAGATTTTTATTTTTCCTTTAGTCAAATTGTAAGAAGAAAATAGCAAGTTTATAAATTATGAATGTTATGGTGTTTTTGTTTTTGTATTTTTTTTTCTGTCGTTGCTGTTTGTTTTTACTTCCAACTGAAGAACATATGATAGGATGCAATATTGTTCAATGAGTTATGTTCTTGATTCATGACAAGACAAAAGTTGTAAAGTGCACCGAATTAATGCAATTATGGAGACAGTTTTGCTGTGTCTTCTTATTCTTCTTGCTCTCCAATCAGACAGTTCTGGCTGCAACTCAGACTTTCTGAGGATACACCACGGATCTAATGCAAAAGGTAAAAGGCTGCGCAATCTCTGTGGAGACAATCCAGTGGATAAGTTTTCATTCGGAGGACCGATTTTCCTGGATTTCAAAACAGATGGCAGCAAAACTTTCAGGGGTTACAAAGCGCATTACAAAGCAGCAGGTATGTTGCAAAGCGTACCAATTTATTTAAAATAATGTTGTGAAAAAAATCCCCCCCCTGGTCTAGGGATATATATGTAGAAGAGGCTGCCCGCCCTCAATGAGAACTCTGCAACTTAATCTTAAAAATTTACTTTATAAGAAGAGCAAAAATTACGCATGTACAGTAGGCCTACTCTGGATCCTACACATAATATTGCACAAACATGTATCTCACTTCTTTCTGTTTCGTTCACTCCATATTTACACTAAAGAACATAATGTAGTATTTATGAATGACTGGTATGCTGTGGCTCTAACATCTAAATTCTCTACTTCATAAACATATGGATCCTTTTCAGTTTGCGTACAGATGTAATAGAAAGTGGATGATGTCCTAAATAATTTTTTCCAACTCCTTGGAAAAACCTGTGATGAAGAGCAGTGTGTTTTTAATGCTACCTAGTATAATTTGCTTCTTATTTCATAGGGTCTTGGCTGGCCTGTAATCTAATTTTCATGTTGTTTTTTTTTTTCTTTACCTTAATGAAGTTTGTGGAGGCAACTTCACAACACAAGAAGGGACTTTGATGACCCCATTTTTCCCAAAGCCATATCCAAGAAATATGAATTGTACCTGGAACGTCACTGTGGAAGAAAAGAAGATCATTTTTTTCAAGTAAGTTGGACTTTTTTTTTTCATATAAGTGATAATGATTAAAATAATAATAGTGAATATACAGCGCCTTTTCTGGCTCAAGGTGTTTTGAATTTAAAACATACAGATACATCATTTGTGACATTTTTAATTTTTAGCAATTTCTGCTTACTAGATCTTAGATCTCTAGGAGGGTTGTGCAGTTGAATAGATGTTATCAATGCTTACATTAGGGCATAAGAAAGAGTTATGTTTAAGAAGTTGATATTATGATCAATTTCAGAGTTTTTAAGGACCAATTCTGCACCTTTATTTAACAATCTTTAAAGTTTTTTCCATGGCCTCAGATGATAAATTTCCCAATAAGGAATCTCACTAGTCTTATGTTCACAGGATGAATGATGAGGCAAGTGTTTTCTTTGCAGCTTCACTTAAATAAGGACACACTGCATTAATTCTTCTAAGTTCCAGCTATACTATTTTGCCTACATGATTAACATGATAATCCATGATGATTTTTTTCAAAAAATCATGCGATATAGAAAAATTTTTTACAAAGTTCTTTTTAAAAAAATTCATTTAATTTCTAAAATTTCCTCTTTTAAAATATACCCACTCTCTGGGTAAGGATCCTTGATTACCTTAGGGAAAATCTGTTGACCAAGAGCTTTAATAAAAGTCTTGTTGTAACTGAGTTTCTTTGTGAAGCTTACAGGCTAAAACAGAGCTCACTTGCCTCTCACCAAAATATCAAATCTGTATGATTGAGCAAAAGAAAAAAAACTTAGTTCTGGTTAAAAAATCTGTATGAACTCTCAAATTCTGGCACTTATAAATGTGTTGAGGTTAAAGTACTAGCAATTTTTTTTTTCAAGAATGTGCACCATGAATTAAATTGATTAACAAGGCTAAGTATAATAGTTCATAGTAAACATACCACCATACATCATTCAAAATCATATATACTCTCTATGTAATGCAGTCGGCCTACCTTCCAGATTATTTAAAAAAAAAATCTGATATTGTCTCATTGAAGTTGTGCCCATAGGGTGGTAATGGCTGCCCAGCAGCAAAAATAATAAAAATACAAGACTTGTATTTTCTGACACTTTGGCCAAATAAAAATCTGTAGGCCTATAATACAGATTTAATCTGCATGAATGTCAGGCTTGCTGCTGCTGCTGTAGCTTCTCTGGCTGGCATGCTAAATTTAGTAACAAACCCACAATGGCTCAGTTGTAATATAATGTACTAAAATGTTTTCCTTCAACTTTTAGAGTTTAATTTTAGAATGGCTTTTTTTACCGGTGTTAGAAATCTTACAATGAAATCTATAGGTCATGAATTCAAGCAATCTGAGATGATTGCTAAATATTTAGAATGATTTGATCTTTTCTTATAAGCTCACAAAGCCAAATTTGTAGGATTTTGCGAATATATTGTTGGGAAACTTCCTTAATCATACATATTTTACATCACAGCTTGTGTAGGCTGCTTTTCTTGATTGATAACAAAAAAAATCAATTTTGGGAATGTTTTCAAAATTACATTTTGTTGTAGTAGCAGGACTATATACAAAGGTCTCTTGGTTAGATAGGGACTGTAAAGAGGTTTTGAAAAAAAATATAATTTTCCCTAGACTAAAACAAGTGAGATTTAACCAACTCTTTTTGATGTGTAAAAATCAATGAATTTTGCACAGGATCTATATTTTCCTATTCTTGAATTGATGAAGTCTTTGAAAGACCTTTTTTTTTTATTAAGCTTGATACAATGTTCATGCTTCAATGTTAATTTTGAAGTGAGTTGATATCTTGTTTTTTTTTTTTTTAAATTTTAAAAGGTTTGAAGATTATCATGTTTCTTGGAGTTGGAAATGCTGGAAAGATGAAATGAAAGCTTACGATGGAAATAGCATCCGAGCACGTAGGATCAATCTACCTAGAGAGTGTGGAGATAAAGGACACAGGGATAACTGGTGGAAAACCACAGGAAATCACCTCCTCATCAATATGAGAGTCAGTCACCATGGAAGTCATCAAGTTCGAGGTTTTAAAGCATTCTATCACTCGTCCTATGGTAAGTGACAATTGTGAAGCATCCATTTGTTAGGCCACAAATCGCCCAGTATTTTTTTTTTTGAGTGACAGGAAAGAGCGTTTGGGATAGCGCCTACTCTACTAAATGCACTCAGCGCTTTACACAGGCCATAGTCAATCAAAACAACTCTCTTAACTACAGAGCAGAAGCTATTACTTGGCTTTACTCTAGCATACTGACAAAGTCTTTCACTGCTCATAGCAGAGTACTCTTGAGCGCCTTTCAAATGCAATATTATTTTTTTTATAAGAAAAACTCAATACATGCAAGTCAAACTTCTGATCTGTGCTTGATTACGGTGGTCATCTTATGTCAAGTCATTTTCTATAGTTTTAAGTTTCTAACTCTTACCATGTGGTTGGCAACCATTGAAAACGAGCCAATGCTGCGTTTTTTGGGTTTTGATTTTGACCCCATAAGCAGTTTATTGCAAAGCATTTTACTGTACTGCCTAATACCGGTACTAAAAAGAGCTAAATGTTATGGTTAAACAATAGAAGATTATGCTTCTTAGAAAAATTAATATCTTAAAACTCTTTGGACATCGAAAATTCACTTAGGGCTGCATTACTGACTGGGAACGTGTTTTTGTTATACAGTGAAACACATTTTTTTTAAACCAATCTCTCAAAACTATAGGTTTGTTAAACTTTTTTGTGTTCCCCTGCTGATTTCCTTGTGTCGTTCTTACAAGTTCTACTGTTTTGCCAAACTAGCTAGAAATACTAGCACTGATTGATCTTGGTGCCTACAATAAACACAAGCATGTTGCAGCTGACAAAAAATTAACATTCTGCAGTTAACCCTACTGCCTCTAACAGTTGGGCCTATCACAAAAAGGCTAAGCGCTTGTCAGATAGTTACTGTACCTTAAGTTAAATTTTAAAAGAAAGTTTGAACATCTGCTCCTCAAATGCATTTATTTTCCCCGTTGAATTTGTGAAAGACATGCTGAACTGTGTACAAATAATACCATGAAGAGATAGAGACTGTTCTCAGCGGAGCCAATTGTCCTCTTAATGTTATTTTGTACTACCTCATAAAGAACAAATAAAGAGATAGAACAAGATTGTACTGATTAAGCAAAATGGTAGCAGCCGATCGCATCATAAGAGCTGAATCAGGTTGTATCTATCTCATTGCTTTAAAGTGAATAAGAACATTATACTGTGGGTAATCATAAATGGACTTTCTCGTAGAAAGACAACAAAATGTTCAAACAGAAACAGGAAACAGATGGCACGAATCCAAAAAAAATATTTAATAACACAGGTGCACTCCAGGATGTGTGCTGTCTCCGATTCTCTTTATTGTAATATATACAACTGAATGCAAAAGTACCTTTCCTGATACACAAATTCAGGAACTAATCTCAAATGATAATAAGACAACTACTTAACAACTGTGTACCAATTTGTTGATTGGTGCAAATGTAACATACTCTGCTTCAATGTAAAAAAAGACCAGAGAACTTTCATTTGATTTCAAGCACAACATAACAATGTATAAGCCTTTTGTAAATGACAATGAGGAGATGAAAGTCAATGATACTTACAAGTGGACTTTCAAATTAGATTAGCGGGCACATGCTTTAAAAGTCTTTAAAAAGACTTAAAAGAACTTAAATACTTTACGGTCAACAAGACCATTGTCAACCTGTTTTAAAATGCAGCACTAAAAAGTCTTGTTTCCTTTTGCCTAGTAGCCTGGGGTGGAAACTACAGACAGCATGACAACGTCAAAACAGACTTACCAACGAAGTCAACTAAATGACTCAAGTAGAGAATATGTATGTGGATAATAATAATAATAATAATAATAATAATAATAATAATGATGATAATAATGAAGAACATTTATATAGGGCTTTTACAAAAAGCTCAAAGTGCATTAGACAATAATGACATTGACATCTTTTCAATACGCATTCACAGAACAAAATAAAGTTAGGACAGATACATTTGGAATAGGTGCACTTTTAACGCAGACTTGAACTCCTGCGAGTCCTTTATCTGTCGAATAGGCAGCGGAAGCGAGTTCCAAACGTAAGGAGCTGCATATCAAAATGATTCTTCTCCATAGGTCTTAGTTTTCACTGTAGGTACAACTAACTAATCTTTACTGCTTCTGCGCAATGTGCGAGATGGTTTGTAAACGCTAATAAGAACTTTAAGTAACAAAAAAAATTTTTAGCACCATAGAAAGCGAAATTCATACACAGTCAAATTATTTTTGGAATGTATAGTAAAAGGGTGTTGTCCCTAAAAACAAATAAAGAAAGATAAAGATCTTCATTTCTACCATTATCAATCCATATCTTTAACATAGGCAGTTCATAAAAATCAATCTAGTATCTCCATCTCTCTTTGAGTCTATTCCATTCCCTCAATAGAGTACTTAATAGAGTATTGCATAATTATCTTCAATGAATGTAACTCGTCTTGATTTACTTAGTGGAAGAGAGAGGGGAAGGGGGGGGGGGTTGTGTGTTTGTATCTATTTTTCTTTTTGCAATTATTATTACTATGTTTTATTGTTTAATATCTATAGATATGGGATGTGCAACTGTGAAAACAAATTTCCTGCACGATGAATAAAATCTATCTAATCTTATCTTGTCTCATCTTATTTCAATAGTCGTGAAGTGCAATAAACAACATTCCCTTTTATTTCCTCATTGCTTTTTCATGTTATAGGCCCTAAGGCAGGCTGTGGAGGAACTTTTACAAGCCAGAACGGCTCGTTTGAATCACTCGATATTGACAACGATGGTTTGTATGAGCCCGGTCTGGACTGTACGTGGAAAATCACTGCTAGTAAGTCATTTTTCTGTATCTCCAGCACTACAGGAATGCCATAGGTTTCTCAAAGACATACACACACACAAAAAAAAGAGGCGCATAGTGTATCCCAAAATACAACAAAAAAGTTCAAGTAGTGAGATTGAGTTGGGTGTGGCAGTTTTCACATAACAAGGCTTTGATATTTTGAACAATGGCTATTTTTTTTGAGCTTCCAAATGTTGAAAAGTGCATGAAATGATCAAAATTTAGTAAGAAGATATTAGAACGTCTTTTGGTTTAAAATAAAGAGAATAAAAAGAGTAAATCTTCTTTCAACAGCTTTTTCTATAGTTTTACAGTTTTCATAATTTGGACTGTGTCAAACCGTTCATGAAACATATCATTGGAAAGCAAATTATTTCAGCCACTCACATTTAACTCTTTGACCATTTGGTTTCTTTACTTTTGAGAAATCAGTGTTTCTTCCCAAACCAATGTAGTGAGTCTCTTTGAAATGAATAAAACAACCCAGGTGTTAAGGTTAGGTAACTGCTGTGTATCACATTCTTAATTTTTGTTAGGAAATTAGCCCTGCAAGAGCTTGGCTCATTTTCCAACTCCTTTTTTTCCTTGAATTTTTGCTTAATGCATTTTGTGGGCCAAACTTTCATTTCATAAATAATGCAGCTATTAAATTCTTGCAGATTCTGGAAAAATTGTGGTGCTTAACATAACAGACTTTGACGTTGCGGGAGATTCTAGCAATTGCGAGCAAGACTATCTTCAGGTGAGCCCATCTACTGAGCTTTCATAGATTGAACAAGTTGTTTTTTGTAACTTCTTCGTCCTCCAAAAAGATGAACACTTACAAATTTGTTTTATTTAAAACAAGCAAAAGAAAAAGAAAAAAACTAAAGTTAGGCTTCCTTTTTCAAATGAATTTTTCCCCAGATTGAAACTTCTGCCATCTTACTTAGAATTGAACAAGCAATGAATATTTTATTTTAATATGTTTCTGTTATCAGATAAACGATGGCTATGATCATACAATAAGGACATTATGTGGAAAGAAAAACAAACCAGTGGTTATAAGATCAACCCATAGGATCGTGTATGTGCGCTTCAAAACAGATGGTACCAACAGCTCTAGCGGATTTAATGCAACCTATAGTCAAGAAGAATGTAAGTGAAAAGAAAAAATGAAATTACCCTGCAATTATATTAAAGTTCCTATATTGTCCCAAACCCTTCTCATAGTCTCCCAGAATCCTTTCAAATTTGTCTCATGTACAGGGTGAATGAGTTGAGTGGTGCAATTCTTACCCTAAAAATGTCACTGTTTTGAACAAGACAATATTTCAATCTTACAAAAATAAAAAAGTTTCATGAAATTATCAATATGTTGTGGAAAGTTATTTCAAGTTTCGCTGACTTTAAATGTAGAGAAAAAGAAGAAAAAAAAGTATCTTTTATTTGTGTCTTCCAAAAAAAAATTTCCAACTTTCGACTCAATCACTCTGGACGCAAGACATATGAGCTCATTCTGTGCAACTGTAAAGTTTCAACCTGTAGATCAACTTTGAATTAGGCCTTTAATTGCTTGACTACTCACAAGCAGCTACAAAATTCCTTCCTTCCTTCCCTGTTTGTTGTTTCCAAAGTACAGTGTCCTTTGCCTAATATTAGAAAGTAGTTTGAGCTTCTTTTTTCCTCTCTTCCATAAATGCAATGGATTGGGCATCTTAAATTTCAAATTTTTATAGAAGTCTTGAATTTTGTTATATTCTAATCAGTTTGACATTAATAAATTGTCTTGCGCTCAGGGCGAATGATCCGAGTGTTGCAATTTTCACCTTCAAGGGCATTTCTGCTTTGAACTAGACTTTTTTTCTAAGCTCTAGAATCCTTTCAAATATGTTTTGCAACCAGGGTGAATGAGTTGGATGTTACAATTTTCACCCTTAAGGGTGTTGGTTTGTTTAGCAAGACATTTGTTGAAGCTTTGAAACATGAAGAAGTCATAAAATTAACAATATTTTGTGGAAAGATATTAAAAACTTTGCTTGTTTTAAATATGAAGAAAACAAGACCTTGGGCACTTGAAATGGCGTTCTAACTTCTGACTTTTTGCCCTGGTTGCAAGACATTTATTATTATGGAATCATTGGAAATCTATTACCCTCCAGTGAAAAAGAATGAAAACCATACTTTGCAATAAAAAAAAATATAAAAAAACGAAAATTAAAGGCCTTTGCCTTAGAAACAAGCACCTATAATTTGCTATTGTACATAGCTAGCTAGAACAACCCTCTTGTCTTGTTTCAGCTACATGTGGAAAGGTCTTGAGTGTCACATCAAAGTCTCAGACCCTCAGCTCTCCGACATCATTGGATGAGGACTCAAGATGCAGGTGGACATTAGATACTCGTGACGGGAACAAGCAGGTCAAGATAACTGTAAATGACCAGTCCCTGGGTACTGACTGCAAGAAGGTGTACTTGGAGATTCATGATGAGCCAATGGTGAGTGCTGCAAAGCTCAGACTATAGTCACGTAAACGAAATGTCAGCGTAGGCGGCTGCTTCCATTAAATATGTTGAAATAAGTAACGTCTTTAATTCTTGATCATCTAAACCTGTCTTGCCTCTAAGGCAAGTAGGTCGGAATAAAAGAAATCTAATTGTACAAAATTTTTTATGTTTGAAAGCTTAAAAAAAGTTTTAGCAGGTTCGTGTTTAGTCGTTTAGAAAAGCTAATTACACACATTCCTTGACCGTTGGCCTTAATGCATCCCTTAGAGGAGTACCAGACTATAAGCAGTGAAAGATCTTGTCAGTATGCTTTTGCTAGAGTGAAGCATTTAAAAAGCTATTCTTTCGTGGATTTATAGAGTTATTTGGTTGGTTCTGGCTTTTGGGGGAAGCAATGTCAAGGACTTAAAACATTTGGTGGATTAGGTGCTATATATACAGATGCTCTTTACTTCTTTAAGAACTTAGTCAGAGATTCTCACATGTGAGTGTTTTATCTTCTGCAAGTTTCATTCTGATCATGAAGTTTCTGTGTTTCAAATGGCAATTAAATTTTGTCCATTTTTCTTCTTTTTTTTCCGAAAAATTTTTTATAGGGAGAACATGGCCAAAAATATAGAGCATGCGGTTCAAGAAAGCCTCCAGTGTTCTATTCAAGAGTGCAGAAAGCAAGTGTCATTTACCATGGGGGCTTGAGTGGAAATTTTTCCTTGTCTTATGAGAGAGCAGGTGAGTTTGCTGGTTAGAATATAATAGAAGTTTGTGAACTTGTTGATTATTGCGTATAAAATGTTATAGCTAGCCTAATAGCAAAGACTGTTTAGTTTTTCTCCATGTATTTTTTTATCCATCGACTAACTCAGAAGTGTTTTTCCAAACTTGTAAATAAGAATCTAATGCTGCCAAATATAATAAAACTAAGTGTGTTTCCCTAACCTATGTCTTTTTAAAGTGTAAATGTTTGTGATGTGTGTCTTTTAGCCTAGTGCAACTAGCCGGATGGATTCACGAGGACGAAACCAGGAAAATTACGACATTTTTACCGTTAGGGAAATGTCAAACCATAGTTTTCCGGATATGTTCCCATTGTCCCAGTGTTAAACTTACAGTAGTTTGCATGTTAGACTCTCTTCTACAGCAACCCTATTGCAAGTTATTATTTAATGAACGTTCTTCGGCAATCACAGCGATTACTCTTGTTTATACTTTGGCATTAGGATCAAGTACCCACTATGGATCTTTTCTTGATCTAGTTTCATTGATCCACAGCATACTTTTTTTTGCTGTTTTAGCTTTCTTTGAATTTTTTACCTGTAACTCTGTTACCATGGACGCAAATCAAGAATCCACTCTGGTAAGAATACTTGTTTTGTTTCAATGCGAATGTTTATGATTTCCCTATTTTAATTTAAAAATAAATGATAGTTTTATTACCATGTCTAAATGTAGATTTGTCTTTTTTATATTTCTTTTTGTAATTTCAATGGAATTAGCATTATATCTTCAACCAAGAAGCAATAAAAGAAGATAGCAGTTTTTAAAAAAAATTTTATGGCAATTTTTAGAGAGAGAGAGAGAGTGTTGTCAGTGAGAGTCATAGTGGAATGAAAGGTACTTCAAATAAACTTTTTAACTCTTAGGAAGATATAAAAGCGTTCATATAAATTAGGTTGCTCAACTGTTAACTTAATACTGAAGTCTTTGTCCAAAGTGTTAAAGACATATACTTGTGGGGCAGTAAGAATTTGCAGGCAAGCTGTTGTGAATGTTCATGACGACAAACAGACAGTTCCCTTTCTCTGGTTGTAACGGTTGTTGTTGAAAAAGGCGGCCCGGCTGGGAAGAGACATAGTCAGGATCTGCGCCCTGCTGCTTTCAGGGGGCCGTTGTTAGACATTTGTTGAAGAAAAAACATATTGATGAGAACATTTTTAAAAACTATAGACCCATTTCTAATTTACCCTTGAATTTCTTGATAAAGTTGTTTTAATGCAAACTGAATCCCTGTTAAATAAGAACAGGCTGAAAGAAATATACCAGTCTGCTTACAAAAAGAAGCACGTCGCTGAAACTGCTCTCTTAAAGGTTCACTCTGACCTTCTTGAAGCAACAGACTTTGGACAAGTGTCATTTCTAGCGCTACTTGTTGTATCTTCTGCTTTTGATACTTTAGACCACCAAGCACTTTTAAGGCAACTGGAAATTTCTTTAGGTTTTGAGATAGTGCCTGGAAGTGGGTAGCTTCGTATTTAGAAAATAGAATGCTAACTGTATGTGCTGGAGCTTATCACTGTGAAAAAAGTTTTCTTAGATAGTGTGTTCCTCAGGGATATGTCTTAGGGCTCGTTTTGTTCTCATTGTATTCACAAACAATTTATAATGCCCCTACTCAACATAGTGTTATCATTTATAAACTAACAACTCCCAGTTTTTTAAATCAGCAAAAAGTGATGATTTTGTTGGAATATGTAATTCTTCTCAAAATTCCTAGCCTGACTTGAAGTTAATGGGGACAAGACAAAAGTCGTGGTTGTTGGCACATCAAATAACACAAGATCATGTGGTATTTCATCTTTTGAACTGTGCATTGAAAATATTCTGATTTTTGAGGAGAAGATGAAACACCTGTGACCAGGTGCATGAAGTAGCAAAGTTATTTTAGTTATTAAGTTATTTTAAAAAAGTTTTTTTACTTTTGCTTGTACTTGGGAATAGATAGTCATGTTCTTAATTAATTATACCTTGTCGGATAACTTGTATTGTAAATAGTTTGTTTCAAAGTCACCTTGGTTGCAAATTATCAAATTTTAAAGATGGCTGCCCAAATTGTATTGTGAGTTCCATGAAAGAGTGAACATCTCAGTAAAATCAATGTATTTCCCATGAGTTCCCCTGTGAGGTGTAGTCAGATGTTGTGAGTTTCATGGATTGTCAGCAGATCTTACTTGTAATACTGCACAATCATCTTTCTAGAACCTTCCACAGCTGTATAAAAACCCCTGCAAAATTAGCTTAGTCCCTTTTGTTCTAAAATTGTTCCTGCTGTGAGGCCAGTTAGTTAACGCCTAGAAAAAGGTGTGCATTGTTAATCTTTATCAGCTAGAATTATTCTGATCACAGAGAGACTACATTCTTAGGTCAAATTAGAACTAGAATTGTATCCAGTATTCAGACTTGCTGGGGTAAGTTGTGATATTGCTTTATTTAACTATATATCTATTCATTTTGTAAGCTTTGTTAAGTTTGTGTAATATTGCCATTTATGACTTGCTACTGGTCTATATTTAAGATAATGTGTTTTACCAACCCAACGTGTGATATTTATGCTTTACAGGCTTTGAGTTTTGATGAATTAACCCGTGATAAATTGCAAGGTTATC
>BMAT01002310.1:0-13578 GCA_019649035.1 Elysia marginata | reverse complement strand
TTACTTTCATTTGCTTTCCTTTAACAATAAATTGGTATCCATTATTGATGTGTAGCCTCGGTGTATCGTAACACATGTTTTGTTAACGACTTGAGATCATATGTCTAAACTAGATATGCGACTTTTATATGAACAGAACAAGAGAAAACACCACGGAATAAGAGTCCACCACTTCCTCTGTTCAACTTGGTTTACAACTATGATATGCCGTGATAAAGTAAATAAAAAATAATGTCGTTTTTTCTTACCTCATTGCAAAGAAAAATGAACAAAACAAGGACACACATTCATAATTATAATAAACTATTTATAAAGCTATTCACCTAGAGCCAGAGCTGTCTTTTAAGTTTTTCTCTCTTTCTTTCCTTCTCTCTGTGTGCCTGTCTCTCTTTCTCTCTCGCACTCTGTATGGCTGTATCATCTTTCTCGCTGTCTTATTTCACCTAAGTATCTATGTATGTGTCTCCCTATCGACGTTTCAGCTCTCAAACTTCCTCTATACCCTTGTCTAACTACGGTTGATTGTAAACTTTTAAAGCATTTCCATTATCATTCCTTCGTCATTTACGCACAAAAATAGTCTGTCGCTGCAAAACATCTGTCTCCAATTTTTTATCGATCTCTTCCTTTTCTTTTCTCTCGCTCAGTCTTTTTTACTCATGCTCTGGTCTTCTATGAACTTCCTATGGTTCACTACATTCTGTTTACTCTGAAAGTTTCTTCCTGTCTTACATACATAGCAATAATTATCTGACTTTTTGACTGTTGGCCCACCGATTCTCAAACCGGCTCTGTG
The DNA here is from genome assembly GCA_019649035.1 of Elysia marginata. NCBI lineage: Eukaryota > Metazoa > Mollusca > Gastropoda > Plakobranchidae > Elysia > Elysia marginata. Next base: position 12,782 of record BMAT01002310.1, on the reverse strand, counting down.
GCCTAGCAGTAAGACACTCGCTCAGAGATCGGGAGGTGTGGGTTCGATCCCCGGCCGAGTCAAACTAAGGCCTTGAAAATTGGTATTAGCAGCTAATCCGCCTTGTGTATGGCATTATTGATTTAGTGCTAAGACTGGTCGGCCCGGTGTCAGGATAATGTGACTGGGTGTGGTGTATGCAAGCGCTCCTTACATCACAGTGTGGCAGCACGCTTTCAATTGTCCGAAGCGCAGTCTTTGATATGACCTTATAGTTGAAAAGAGACGTTAAAATTCAAACAACCTAACCTGACCTTCTGACTGTTGGCCTTCCGACTATCAATTTCTCATACAGGATCGCCTCGGCAACCTCTTGATTGTTCGCTTCAAGCTTCGCCCACTGTTGTCTGTTCTAGGCGATGTCACGCAGGTGGTTGAAATCGTATTGGCCCCTCACATGAACTCCATTGTCTTCTTGTCCTATAAGGTCCTTGGTTAGAACAAACAGCACAGTTTTGAAAGATGTTCTTCTTATGTTTTCAAGATTGAAGATTCAAGATTCAATATTACTTTATTGTCCTCTTCAGGTTGTTCTTTTTGATGACTGCATCCATACATATAAGTGAGTGAGACAAACAAAAGCGATAACATAAAAAAACATGCTTAAATTTCAGTACCTGTGCTTACCCCCATAATGTTAGCATGTTTGCTCATTTTGGGGAAGAAGTAACCAGTTACCGTTTTCTTAGCAGTTGTCTATTTTACGCACCCCTAACGGATTAAGTATTAAAATGCTAATTTCAAGAGGTTTTTAATTCATCAAGTTTATTTAAAGTAATTGAAAATCTCACTGGAATTTTAGTGGTTTTTGTTTTTGTGTCATGTTTCAGCTTTACACCGATGCAAAATCTTCGTGTTGATGAAAAATGCCCTTCAGTAACCCAAGGGGGTTGTCTCATGCCTACGAAAGTTTGGCCATTATGATAGTTTATTTACACGTTGCCATGGCAACGCTGAAAACATATTTACAATGAGCAGTATGCTTTATTTAACGTTTGGAGTGTTACGCAAATATGTTGATGAAATACAAAAATGTTGTATTAGCATTCTGTACTGAAATAACGTAAGACGAAACGTAAAGCTTTACAGAAATACGTTAAAAGGAAGACTATGGTTGAGAGAGAGCGAGAGAGAGAAAGAGAGAGAGAGAAAGGGAGAGAGAGAATGAAAAAATATAGAGGAAGAGAGAGCGAAGGGGGAGAGTGAAACAAAATTTAGAAACACAGAGGAAGAGAGACGAAAACAAAAAAAGGAAGGCAAACAGCAATTGCAAAAATTTACAGAGAGAAACACATAGCTTCATAAAATTTCATCGTCAATTTTAATTCTTAACCTTATGGAAATGTCTTGATTTATACTTCTTTTACGGAAATAAAATCGTCGTTATTCTCATCGCACGTTTATTCTTTATATCAGAGCGAAACAGGAAAAAAAAAACAACAGTTATTGTTCTCGAACAAACAAGTAAACTGATCCTTTCTAAAGAGTTTGTTCTGTTCTCTTATTTGAAATTCCAGTAAAGTATGGCGGTATTTTTTTTATCAAATGTACTTTTACATTTTATACGTATGTTAAGGTATTAAGACAGGAGTTGCTTATGCGATCGCTTCCTTGTTTTTTTTTAACTGAGAAAAAATAACGTACTTTTAACATGACCCTTTTCTTTTATTCTCAATAAACGCGTAAACAAGTATTAAATGAATCTTCGTCTTATCTTGCCTCTCTAATTATCTCACTTTGCCAACGCTTTGCTTTTAATAGCATTGAAAAATATCACGCAAACAGGTGAATGGCAAACAAATCTCCAGACACTCTTTACTACAAATCATTCGCTTTTTCTCAACAATGAAACCCACATTGCTTACCAGGAAATTAACTTATTAGCTTCGTACGCTAATATTTATTGCACTTCTAAAATAAAACTATTTAACAGAAAACCTTCTAATTAAAACAGAAAAAGAACACACAAAATTAGCAAAATCAAAAGTACAGCCGATTTTCTTATTCCCAGTCGTAGCTCTTAATATCGAACAGGTCACTGTCCTACCGCCTTCATTTAGCGGACACTAAATGTTTTCATGTTGAACGCCAAATTTGACTGAATGTCGGCAACTGTCATTAACTCTGCCCCAGGCAATTTCGTGGCCTGTAAAAGTCCTCAATCAATTCCACATCTTCGTAAGTCACATGTTCATCAAAGGTTAAATGGAGCTGGTATTGCTGGTGTAGGCTTTTCATTAAACGAGCTCTCTTCGTAGAAACGTCGGGCTAATTTCAGGCCCTCGCCTTTATGTTAAAAATCTCAGGAGACTAGGTCTACATTCTAATCAATGCTGTTCAAATAGGCCATCATGTTAGCAGGATATTCATGCCATTCTTCTTACTGCTTGAATACTGGTTTTTATTACTTTATGGATTTGCTAGTTTATACGTTATTTAATCATAAGGGTAACTGAAGTAAATGTTATGTCTCTTCCTTTTTCGAGATAACAACGCTTGTCAAACAAAAATAGTCTTTTATTTCAAAATTACATATTCATTTATATCGTTGTTATTGATTCATTTCTAGCTTCAGAAAATCTAGATTATTTATCGTCCTTTCAAGTTGTCTGTCTATCTATCTATCTTTCTATTTCTCTGTCTATATTTCTATCTATCTTTCTTTCTTTCTATCTATATATCTACCTATCTATCTATCTATCATTTTTTTTCAATCTATCTATCTATTTACCTATCTATCCAGCCACATGATCGAATACAAAGTCTAAAAAAGTGACCAACTTAAATTAAGAAGCTGATTGATATTGATAAAAAAAAACTGATGTTAAGAATTTGTACCAACTGGACAATTTTTTAACGGCGGAAGTAAGCAAAAAGCAGCGGTAATAACCTTACCTGAAGAAAACAGCAAGCTCAAAAAAAAATTAGCTTTTTACATAGCTTATTATGAATATATGCAGGCTCCATTCAGCTTTTATTTAGACACTTCACTCTCTCAAGAAGATAGTTATAATAGCTCCAACTACCATCGTTGAGCGCTTTGCGATAACGCGCTGTTATGCCAAGTCTAGATCGAGATCCAGAAGCAATACCTATACAAGATCTTGCACCAGAACAGACTGCGTACGGTTACTCAAATTAAGACGTACTAGAACGCAGCAAGAAATCAATTTTATTAAATCATGAATAAGTAAAACTGAAAGTATTGCGGAAATTCTACGCTCTACATTATGGTATACAGACTTTAAGCAGCAACGCGTGAGTGTGACGGGAATGTCTGTGGGTCTATTTTTAGAAACTGGTTTCATTATTTTTATAGTTTCCTCGATCTGCTTTCCCGAATTTCACGTACGCGTAGTGAGACGCGGTGCATGTGCTTAAGGTCTCTATTGTTACTGAATGGGAACCAAAAAAGAACGTTTTAAAAGGAGTCTGACATAACAATAGAGATATTCTCAAACAGTGAATTTCTCTAAGTTCCAAATGTCAGAAATCGAATGAAGCTGTCAAGATTCTGTGGACAGATAGTATCAAATCGTTTGATTTGAAATACAGAACAGAGGAGGGATAAATAAGTGTCGAAATCACTTTTTTTCTTATCCGACGACTGACTTATTCGCAGCGGTTGCGAGATTTTTTAGGTAGGCCTCTCAAATATAAAGGCCTAGTTCTGATGAACCCAAAACTGAAACCCAGTTAATATGGGAAATGTTCATTTTTTTTTTAATTTGTATTTGACCAGAAAGCTTATAACCCGAGAAACATGATGCAAAAGACAGAATGCAATTTTTACTGATGAATTTTAATAAATAATCAAATTAAAGAGATACGATTTTTTTTCGGGGGGAGATGGGAACTAAGAAATGGCCTGTAGCCCAGACTGGGAATGAGCGATTTTCGCTTGATTTTGCGACTTTCCGAAAACTGTACTTTATCTAGATAAGTAAAAAGACACTGCGACAATTTGGAATTTTTTTATGTTGAAGTACGGGCAAGGAACAAAAAACAAAAAAAACATGAAGATTTTAGAAGGAGTTCAAATTGTCTCACTCTACCGTAAAACTTTCTATTGAAATAGCGTAGTAGTGATTAAGTATAATTATGTATAGGCTAAATAAATGTGTTTCTACTAGTGGCAAAACGGTGGGTGCCGAAACTAATGTATACGTCAAATGTTCGAATCATACTAAAAGCGTGCGCATTTCGGGCATTTCCACCTAGCGCCTACTTCTATATAATGCTTATTTTATGCTTTAAAATCTTTAAATAGTTTACTTCGCTCCTACAGTGAAAGCAAACATGGTTTAGTCTCTGAAAGTGAGAAAGAAATATTATGACTTCTAAACTATTAAATAGATTTTTGTATCCCCACATTAAATGTTAAAATTGAATCTGATTTTAAAATGTGTATACTGGATTAGTCACAGCTTAATGGGATTGATTTTTGAAAAAATACTTACAAGTTATTCCGGTTTCATATTGTGAGAGTATAAAAAAAATTTAGCCGACGACGAAATGTGGCTTTAAAAGAAAACGCTTTAGATCATCTTAATCCTTTACCACAAAAAGGCTAAACGAATTACACGCAAAGTTAATATATTAATTTTAGATACACGTTCGCTAAGAAACTGTTTAAAAAATTAAGACAGATCAATAAGATCCTCACCTAATCTGTCTTAAGTTCATTAACAAACAGGATCGCTAAGATCTTTAACCCAATTTTGTTGAAAAATCCGCGAAAGTAACTATATTAGACGGACTGGACAGTACTTTTGTTAGTACCTATCAGTAGTAATGCTTCTTTATTTTCTTCGTCTATGTCTTTTTCCCCCTAAAGATATCCATTATGGCAACATTCTTAGAAAACACATCCTCTCCTGTTGCTGCTGCTGCGACTACTACTACTACTATTACTACCACTATTATAACTAGTACTGCCACTACTACTACTACTACTACTACTACTACTACTACTACTACTACTTGATACGTAAGCACTCTAGCTCCAACTAATTGTAGAGCCATTTCCTTCTCAATGGATCCAAATATAGATTTCGACAAATATTTCGGTCAATCTGTCAACTCCAAACACTAACTAGTTAATGGTCATCTTCGGATTCACAGCGTAAAACATCCCGTTAGCTACAAAGAAACAGTTTAATTCTGAAATCATTGATCAACGAAACTGTTTATTCGTCAAAAACCTAAGATAGAGAAAATTTTTATTCTTTTTAAACCCACAAAATAAAAGCGGGCATAAATCTGGATACGAATTGATTCAATACAAGCAAACCACCTCCTATTAACCCAGAACTAAAAGAATTCGTAAACGGTCTTACATCAATGTCAGAAAGTATCAAGTTCAGAAAAAAAATAAACAAACAACAACTTCCAAAACAAACTGAGAAAAGACTTGAATAAGATCAAAGCGACAGTCACCTGTAAATTCTTGGAGACCAGTATAAAAACCTAACGAACAAATACATACAAAAAGAGAATAAAAAAATCAAATGATGCAGACGTGTGGAAACTCACAAAAAAAGACAAACGCATAGAAGGAAGGCTGGAACTAAGCGACAGAAGATATACCACAGCAATATAATAAGTAAGCAAATTACCGAGAACATAGTCTCTGCAGTAAAAAAAAAAACAACAAAAAAACATCTCGTTTAGTGGAAAAAAGACAACCAACATCATTAACTCGTTGAACAGCATCAATGACAAAAAACATAGAGGTATTTTTAATGAAAGAAAAATAGGTGAAAAAGAAAACAAAAGATTTATGACAAGTGTAAAAAGAATTGGCAATTAAAAAGCGGAAAGACTAAAGAATGAATTATAGAAAAATAGAGAGTGAAATAAAAAAAAGACATAGACAGGTAAATGAAGAAGAGATAGTACAAGTAAAGTGATAGCCTTGCTTCGCCATTGTCTCTAATATCCTCCAAACAATTTTTTTTTAACGAAACACATTTAACTTGAATCTTATTGAGAAGATATTTCAATTTGCCTGGGCATTACGTTTAACTTTCATTTTATGATCTCGGTTTGTAATGAGGTATGTTACTTGCTATCAAACCTGTTGTTACTGCCAAGGACTAATCATTTTGTTTCTGGTTTTGTTCTGCCTTACAAATTTAGGTCAATTATCTTGATGACTCGTAGTCATGAAAAAAGGTGCCGAGGACAAAACCTCATAGTTATCTCGTCCGTAGCGAAATAAAAAAAAAATACGATTCAATTTGTGAGTCAATTGGCAACACTATGATGAACATAAAAAAGTTGTTGGAGGTTATTCAGGTTTTTAAGCGAGAATCTAAACTTTTTTTATGGTTTTTGCTTAGAACTTCTTTACAGTCTTTGAAACTGGTTTATATATACAAAGATCTAAATCTCATCCTATTAACCAGAGAAAACTGCCAAGAAAAGGAAACTTGTGTCAAAAGCAAACAACGACAACAATACTAAAAGTAATTTTTTTTCTCGGTAGTTTAAAAGCATCATCTGAAAAAAGAGGAATTGTCTTTTTTAGTAAAGTAAAAAGTAAAGAGTTTTATTTTTATATATAAAGCCTGATCGTCTAAAATATTCTAAGCGCTGTTTAACCATGGGCTGCCCGATAGGTAATTGCCAACCAAATTACCTTGTGAACTCCTAGAGGAGCAGCAAATAAACAGCATCACTTTAGAATCTAGAAACGTCTTGATCTAGTAGTAGACTCTCGGCTTAGCCACTCTGAGGCCAAGTGATTGATTATTTTGTCGTCAAACCGATAGAAAATACCTAAAAACACCTATATGACTTTTTATTTGCTAAATATTATTTTTATAAAACAATTCAACCAAAAACGTTAAAAATGTAATGTGATTTGTATGCTCATTGCTTAGCTGAAAGGATTTCTCTCCGTTTAGTTGTTTTGTTGTTGCTTTTTGTTACTTTTGCAACACTTCGAATACATATTTTTTAAGTAAATATTGGAGAAGGCACCACAAATAGAACAGTATAAAGTAGTGGAGGTAAGAAAAACTGCAATAAAACGAGGAAGCCCTTGAAGTCAAGAGAACAAGAATAGAAAAACAAACACGATACGCTCAAATATTTCGCAACAAACCCACTAAACTTCTGCCTTATAGTTAGATACTCGTAAAAGTGCATACGTCAAACACATTGTCCGGGCAAATCGAGGTACGCCGTCTTCTCAAGCGCCACTTCATCGTTTTGACTATAAATGAGATAATTGAAGGTAAATGTTCCTTATATGCTTGCTGTCACGATTTCTCATACTTCTAACACCATTGTGATCTTTAATAACATGATCCATTTGTCTTTAACCAGAGCAAAGGTAAACGTGGCGGATTTGCAAGATCAAAATCGTTGATATTTTACGATGACGCTATACAGCTTTCAAACTCTTAACGATATGAACAATTTCTGAAACGATTATGGGAGTCTTTAGATAAAGAAAATGCTAAAAATACAATCGCTTTGAAACGTTCTTTCTTCAGTATTTAACTCCAAACCGCTGTCCTAATGTGCGTCTTCATTATCTTATTATCAAGCACGAAACGATCATTCTGTTGCCTCCTTAAGAAAGGAATTGATCCACACGTTTCTCATTCCACCCACCTGTAAAATGAGTACTTGGCTAAAGACAGTTCTTGAAATGTGTTAAATGTTGTTATTTCAGCGCCTAACAGGCAGCTGCACTGTAATGCTCTGAAAGGAATTGAACTAGCACTGGCGTTCATATGCCTTGTAAGGGAAATTGTTATGTAAAGTCTTGAAGGCGAGATTAACATCGGCGGTGGAAGGGTATAGCCATTATTTTTTTTTTTTTAAATCTAACTTAGTGTTAATTCCAAGTATAATTAAAAAATTAACGATGTAGTTATCAATAAATTGGTGGGTTGTGCCAAAACCTAAAGATAATTATATTGAAAAAAGAATACTACACTGTTCTTAGTGAACTACGTCATTTCTTCACGAAACATAAGTTTCCGACTTAGTCTTAACAGAGGTAGTTTAAGTAGTGATGTTTTACTCTCGAGGTAGAGTATAGAAACGGTAAGTGGACTGCGTTGGTTAACCTCTGACTACGGCCTAAGTTAAAGACATTTTAACAAGGATAATGTGCATGATTATCACCTGAAAAGACCTTTCACACATCATCACACAATTCTAATGATATTAATAGCTTACATTTGAAAGCATAAAACTTTTTAGACTAAACTTAGTTATTACATCTAGATCTAAAGTAGACTCTAAATCTTCATCTTCACCAAAACCTCTATGTCTAAAAACTCTAAGAGTCTGACAAGCGTGTCTTGTTAATATTTTCAACTTTTAGAAATAAAATCTTAGCTTATTTTTTGTTCCGTCTAAATAAAATAAGTGTTCATCTAGACTATCTTTTAAATGTACTTTAGATTGCAGGCTGATAGATGATTTTCCCCATCTACAAATCTGTCTTTCCATGAATGTCAATTTTATTAAATGAACTGATCGTTACGGAGCTTCGTAATAATCAATTAACAACACGAGCAATATGTTTTTCTTCAGTGTTTTATAATTCCGTATTGTTTTGTTATACGTAATGTCCAAAGATGTCCTCTTTTTAGACTATTCTGTAGAAATCTGCATTAATTTTGAGAGTTGGATGCATGAAATATCACTTATACTTATTTTTTTTCTCTGTTGAAACTTGGAATAATAATTTTATTCTAAATTTAAAAACCATCTAGAAAAATGTCTTCTAACTACGAGTAACTATCCTATCTTTTTAACTTCTCATTGTTTGATAAACTTTATGGAGGATAATTATACTAAATCGTTTGGGGCATATTTAAGTACACTTGTGTTGCTTTAATTATCTATTTCAATGGCTATTGATATCACTTGTATTGTTCAAATTATTTTCCTTTTTTTGCCCTTTATAACTCGCACATAATATCTAATTCATTTACTAAACAATAACTAAAGAAACTGTTTTAATGCTTAAATAAAAAGGGAACACAAAATGCACATGGAAAATATTAAAAACGTGTTATGAGATCAAAACTGTAGTCAAACAGACTTAAAACAATCAGTTTGCTTTTAAATATTCAAACCCTCACCTCTCAAGAGTTTTCTAGGAAAAAACGCTAATACACCAATTTTCTTTCTTTTTTTACTTAGGACAAAATTCTGCAACTAAAATAATACCACAAAAGTGGTATATGAAAACTATTAACATAATGATATGCGGCCAACTCTCTAGTTAAACGCTTAGATTTCAACAGTACGGTAATGTAAAAAATTGGCAGATAGACAGTATTTACAAAGGGTAATAACCCAACAATCTTCCTGATATAAATATGGAGGAAAAAAACTTAGAGTAAAACGTCTCGACTTGAACTATCTCTGGTCTGAATAAACCTGATATTGGAAAACTGAATTCTTCATTTCCAGGGAGAGATCATAATTTAAAATAAGATTTATTCCTGTTTTTCCAAGTTTAAAATTAAAAAAAAAAGTTCTAATATCTCTTTACCTGTTTTTTTTTCCTTGATCATATCATTCTCTTTTCAATATTTAGAAGCCCAGAAAAATGCTGTGTTAACCGGATAAACGCTATGTCAGCGAAAATGTGTTGCAACCAGTCAAAACGAGTCTGTAGTCGAACGTGGAATATATACTGGAATTCGTTTTAAAGAACAGTTTATTTTCTCTACGTTTATGTACGAGAGATAGAAAAGCTCTATCAAACTTCAGTGTGAAGTTATAGCGGTTTAAAATCATCAGGGTTTGGCCTTCATTATTTTCAGAAGGTGGGTGGGAACATTGCGGTTTTACTTTATACAACTAATGAATGTATAAAGCGCTTAGCAACCACACCAACATTACTAATGCTGGTCGATATGATGTATTTTTTATAAGGTGAAATCGCCATTTTCTTTCCTTTGGTTGGAATCAGAAAGTTTGTTCAACTTTTATATGTTTACTTGTTCTACAAGTCAAAATTTTATAAGCTTCTCATTAAAAGTACATATCAAGCCAGTTCAGTTTAAAATATCGAAAAATGTAAGAACATCGAATAATGTAAAACTTTTACACACTTGGTAACACGGCAATAAAACTACTTCTTACTACCATATTTTTTACTATAAAACGGGCGTCATTACGAAAGTAGTTTCCACTCAGTGAAGTTGAAAGATAATAAAGGTATAAGCAGACAGATAAGCAGTTCTTTCGCATTTGATCTGCTCGACATCAATCGATGAGCGATAAAGTTTGTAGATTATCCTACGAATCTTCTTACGTGGCCTTTCTGCCAGTTCTTATTTAAAAAAGAAAAACACACAACATTGTTTTCAGCTAATTGCTTTTGTCTAGTTTATAGTTACGGGACAACTGTTAAAAGCATGTCACACGGACTGTTAGCCTGGGATACAAATCTGAACGGCCAATTACTAAAACTATGCCCAATAGAAAAACAAAAACGTTGAAGAATCATCCCGTTTGCAATTTGGCCTTTGAGTGCTCACGAGACTTATACATCATTCGAGCCCGATTTGTTGGTGAAAGAAACTGCCATTTTGTTTGAAAAATCCGATGTTCGAGATGGTATTCTATGCATTGCCCGTTCGGATTCTCCCAAAAAATTAAAAATATTTTTAGTGCAGATATCGCGTGGAAATCTACCGAAAAATCAGAACGGAATGGAATATTTCTGGTGATAATCTACTTGCTTGAGAGCTCTAAAAATTGCGTTCTGATTTGTCATGCTATTTCCGAAAGGTGTAAACACACCTTGAGTAAGGTGTTCTCTCCCTTCGTGCTCTACGCATGAGTTTTAGGTGCACCTGTCTGTCGGTTTATTAACACAGCTGAAAAAAATAATACCCATAATTCACACCCCTTGCCTCTCTCTCTCTCTCGCTCTCTTTTTCTTTCTTTCTCTCTTTTTTTCTTTTCTCTCTGTCTCTGTCTGTCTCTCTTTCTCTCTCTCTCTCTCGCGCGCTCTCTCTTTCTCTTTCTCTCTCTATTTCTATCTTTCTTTCTCTTCTCTCTGTCTCTGTCTGTCTGCCTGTTTGTCTCTCTCTCTCTCTCTCTCTCTCTCTCTCTCTCTCTCTCTCTCTCTCTCTCTCTGTCACCTTATTCATGTGTCTATTCCGTTTTTTTTATCCCCCCCAGTAGAACTCTCAGTATAAGAAATAAAATGACCTATACTCTACATAACTGTTTCCGCTTAACATTTCTGTAATTGTTTTTTTCAGGTTTCCCTTCTAATAACCCGTATCATTATCTACAACATTGCCGTTTGCCGTTGCCCCTCTTTCCCTATCTTCATTGGGTTTATTTTGTTTTGTTCTCTTGACGTCACTGTGCCGGTTTCTTTTATTCTCATGTCTTTCAATTTTTACGTTCTGATGTTACTTTAATTTGAATCAGCCTACGCCCATTTCTCTCTGTAATTAAATAATTTCCTCATCCTATGCCGTCTCATGTCACCGCTCCCAGTTGCTCCTCTTTTTTTCTCCAATCTTTTTTTATTCCAACATCGTTTTCTTCGTCATCCCCCCCCTCCTATCTCCCTGATAACTCTGCCAATGAAATTTACAATCTATTTCAACGTTTATAGGTACATTTTTGTGCAAAGAATGTTGATTCCATTTACCTTGTATGATTTCTGTCTTCATGTTTTAATTTTTGTGCTTAAAACTAAAGAGTATTCTCTCCGTTCCTTATCTCTTTCATTCTCGTGATGACTCTCTCTTTTACTCTCTCTCTCTCTCTCTATTTTGTATATTCGATACTTATTTATTTATCTATCTACCTACCAATGTGTTCATCTATCTATCTCTTCATGTACCAAACTGTACATTTGTCTGCCTATCAGTCATTCTCTCTATCTGTCAGTCTCTTTATCTATCAACCTGTCTATCTATAAAGTTATTGAGCATGAACCGAGGTGCGAACTTTAGAGCTTTGGGCCAAATTTGCCAAGTCTATGTGTCTAGAAATTCTGGGCAAGTTGGTCGTATTGTTTGGCCTAGCGCAGTTCTAAAATAGATAGTAGTTAGAGAGAGACAATGCGAGACGTTCGCCAAACCTACCGCCATGCCATAGATAATAGACTTTATGCGCTACGTGCCGGCTCAGAAAGACGAAGCTCATAGCGACGGAAATCCAAGATGGCTGATGGGCGGAAATGGCCCGTCAGCCATTCGTCTGCTGTAAAATAGACGCTACCTATGTGTGTCATTACGTCATACGTTATCATGGTCGGCACGCAAGGTCTCTGATAAAGCAAGTTGATAACCATAACTGTGACAGAGGCGTTCTAGTACTAGCCTTGTCTGAACATTTTCTCCGTATTTTGTAACTGCCTGCTTATCATTAATAAAAACAACCTTAAAAAAACTTCTTCGCAGTCAACTAGTGCTTCTTAGCTACATTACAACCTAATTTAAATTTACATCATTGCTTTTTTTGTGTTTTGATGATTTTTTTTAGCGGCGCAGAAAAAAGGAAAAGATAGTCACTTTGCAGGAAAATAAGGTTAGGATTGATTGTTTAACCGTTGTTGTACAGAAATTTCCCGACAAGGTGGCGCCTGACGGGCTGAAACAGGTAGAGTTCAGAAGAAGCTAGATCGCGGCTAAGTAATGGATAGTAAGCAATCTTCAGAAAATGTTAGATGCTGGCTGTGTGATGGGTGGTAAGCAATGTTCAGAAAGTGCTAGATGCTGGCTGTGTGATGG
>BMAT01002307.1:81859-92633 GCA_019649035.1 Elysia marginata | reverse complement strand
AGGCAGCCGTGCTGTTATGCTCTGAAATATGAGTTGAATTTGCTCTGGTGTGAATTAGCCTGCTCGGGGAAAATTTTAAGTCTTGAAACTGTCTGCGGCGGTGGAAGACAAAAATATTTTTTTTTACATAGCTAGACAATTTAGTGTCATATAGCCAAAAGCTACAATCTCTGATACCGTCAACCTAGATTTTATGTTCCCATTTGTCCTATATCCACCACTTCAATCTAGGCTGCAGTTCCACATCTTCACAATGATTGTGCTTTGCACCAGGCATTTCTCAAGATGCAGTTGTCTCCCGTTGAAAGAAGCTCTAGGTGGAGAGGCTGCCTCAGTTTATTGTCCCCAGGAGGGCAGGCGAGGACACACCGGTCGATGCAGTGACCACACTCATTGGTCAGCGAGGGATCACGATTGACCTGGGTTATGGTTGAGGGGGGGGGGGCAGTTGGTCAGTGTCTCGGTCTTTCCTCACCTTGATCTCAGTGAAGTTTTCACAACACTAACAGCGTAGGAAACTGTTTTTTGTTCCTACCGATTTAACAAAGAAAGTATGCTTAGAGCATATTAGTGATCAGGCGATGTGTAAAAACGATATTTCCTTTTTTTTAAAGTTAAAATATTCCCAATTAAACAGAAACTCTAGAGTTGGTTAGTAAGTTGTTTGAATTTTAACGTCTCTTTTCAACTACAAGGTTATATCAGAGACGGCGCTTGGGACAATTGAAAGCGCGCTGCCACACTGTGATGTACGGAGCGCTGCATACACCACACCCAGTCACATTATCCTGACACCGGGCCGACCAGACTTAGCACTAAATCCATAATGCCAGACACCAGGCGGATCAGCTACTAATACCAATTTTAAAGTCTTTGGTTTGACTCGGACACGAAATCGGGATTTTTTTTATAAACATGAAGTTTAAAAAACGGTCAGCATTTTGGTTGTGGTCAGTTGAACAACGCCCAGCAACAGTTCGTCAAAAGCAAGGTGCACTGAAGGTCATTTCCATTATGTTGTTCATCCAAGAAGGGCGTTGGTTTTTTTTTTTGCGTGGGGCATTTCAACAGGAACTAATATAAATGCAAACAAAAAAGGCCGATTCAAGACAAATTGAGGTATTGCATTTTGGAAAAAAAATTACCTAGACGACAGTACGGTTTTCCACCGTGACAAAAGTCCTACGCTTACAATCAGAGTGGTTGCAAAGATTCGGCACTTTTAAAGCTTGAAATTCTTTCATCATCCAGAATTTTCTCTTTTTCTCTCAATCTTGGACCAGAATAGTTTTATAGTTACACGTTTTGAGATATAACACGGCCATCTAGTCTAGTACTTCAAGATGGGCATAGATGCACCCGAAGTTTCTCCGAGTCTACTCGAGCTTGATACAGACTAATGTTTCCATATATGTTGAGGGCAACAATTCCAACAGCTGAGCCACCTCTTTCTTAAGCGCAGATTTATGTTTCTAAATGTTGAGGGCAAAGGATCTAACAACTGAGCCACTTTTTTTCCAGTCTTAAAATTTCCAAGTGTTGAGAGCAAAGGATCAACAACTTAGCCATGTCTTTCTTAGTCTTAGTTTGACGCAGACATATGTTTTCAAAATTTAGTGTTGAGGAAAAAGGATCAACAACTGAGCCACTTTCTACTATCCCCTCAGTGAAGACCAGGCCTCGAATACAGGTAATTATCTCGAGACCACGTTTGTCGTTTACTTATGGGTGATTGAGTTAGCTCTAAGCAACTGCGAGCAATTCAAGTTAGAAAATGGGCCAGATTGTAGCGAAGTCGATCGAAGACAAGTTGCCATGGGCTTTGCGCATGCGTTAAGTTTAAATCGCATTCTTATGCGTTGGTTTAATGACGGATATACTTCCAATGAGGACAACCTATATCTCCAAAATGTCACGTGGGTCTTGGGGTCAGCGGGGGTTTCCATTCAATAATCTCTTCCGGATTTCCCGCTATTCCATGTTTAATTTTATGTTACGCGAGAGCCGATAGGTCTAGAAAAGTAGCAGCATTTCATTGGTTGGTATAAATAGTAATGGCGGATTTCATTTGGGGTGCTGCTTGGGTTAGATACTATGTAAATAATGTCACTTGAATTTCCTTGCCTCTTGGGGCTAGGCTGAAGATTTTGTATTCGGGCGGGTATACATTCTAGATCTAGTCTTTTTGCATATTTCACGGCTATAAAGCACACTGGAAGTAATTATTTTGGGATGACAAATTTGAGTGACAACGTTTCTGTCATTCTGTTCTAGATCTAGATCTACCGAATGATGTACGAAAGACAGTCAACACCGATACACCTAGACCCACTCCCAAGGCAAGATTAGAGAAGGAATTTTGGCCTAGAAAGTATCAAGAAAAATGGGGATTTCATAAAATGCTATGAAAAGCTGACCAAGGTTCGAGTCCAAGGATGGAAACTTGGTTGGTGTATTTTTTTGAATCATCTAGATCTAGTCTAACTAAGGCTGTTAAAAGTGACCCTAAACAACATCCCAAACAGTACCCCAAAGAAAATCCAGCACAAGGCGGTTTGTTAACCCCAATAGTCACGTGACTATTTCCGGGTAGTAATAGGTCAGATTCATTACAGGCTTTATTATTGAGAACTGGCACACGAAGTTTAGAAAAATTAAAATTATAACATAAATATCCCAGGTTTTACCATTTACCACTAGGCTAGAATTTCTTTGGCAAAACATTGTACATGTAATAAAGAATATGAAAATTATAAATATTAACATAAATCTAGATTTAAAGTCAGCCCATTGCAAAACAAATTGAGAGCGGTGATTGGAGACAAAAAAGCATAGGCCTAGATTTTCATCTTTGTTAATGTTAAAAAGATGATATTAATCGTGCACTTTTTTAGCAATGTAATATAACTATCAATGCAAAACTACAGTCTAAATTAACGATGTCATAGTTGGCCATGGTACCAGTATGTCTAGATCTAAAGACCTAGATCTAGGCCTAGGTCTAGATTTTCTTCATTCTATGCATAGCGGATATTTTCAAAATTTTCTTAATAAAAGTATTGTCAAACTCCAACGAAAAAAAAAACCCTTCTAGTTACAGGAAAGAAAGAGGTTTTCTGTGGGGTTCGAATCCACGCTTCAATGATACGAAAAACAATATTGTTGGATGCGCTAACCCCTACACAGCCGGGCTTGCGACTTAAAGCTGATATTTAATCATATTATTTATGTTCTTTTTAAATGGTATTTTTGTGATTAATAATAAAGGGTGAGCTAATAATGATACTAGATATTGATGGCACTGAAAGTGGCCTACTGCGTCGAGTGGATTCGGCTCTAGCGGAAAATTCTATCTCGCCTCAACAGTCTGCCGTTATGGTGGTGAGCTGCAGCCGCTAGTTTAGACTGTGATACATCTAAATTCTTGGACCAGTATTGACTGCTAGCTAACTTAGCAAACGCAAATTTGGTCCATTTCAATTTTCGAAGTTTACGACTCAAATTGGAACTCAAGGCGGGTGAAAGCAACTAAATTGAAATTTAGATGGCTACGTATAAAACTTATTAAATTTGTCGCAAATCGATGAATAAAACGGAACTTGAATAGAGAGCCAGGGTCGAAGTGGTCACGTCCCTCTAGTATTAGAGAACACTGATAGGTTAGCTAGCCAGGCCCTGATGGTCACAGACTAATGTAGTCTGTGCTGGTGGTCGCTTTGAGGTCACAGTCAGCTCCAGGTAGGTTTGTTTCACTGCTGCGGGACACGCAACGTGGTCGCCTAGGTGTCATACCGCTATCCCGAGACACCGCGAGAGATGCGTCCGTAGACAGATTCTCCACGTTACAGCCACGGCTGCTTGTCCCTCGGGTCCTGTTTCCAGCATTGGTCAGTACAATGTGTGGTAGCTATTCAGAGACGACTTTGTAGATAGTGGGCAGTTGATGGTCACTCAACGTCCAGGGTTTAACTTAACAAATCACATCACGGTTGTAGTTGCTGGGTTTGGGTAATTCAATGGCCACTGCTGTATGCCTTAGGTGGTGGGTGCTCTGTTGGCTTGGGGCGCGCCTTACGGTTGCTATGATTAGAAAACTAGAAAGACTAAAACAAAAGGTGTGACAACTGTTTAGTACCATGTGGGGAAATGTGGGTGTGAGGCTTTTTCAGGGGGAGATTGTTAGGTTAGGTTGTTTGGTTACTAACGTCTCTTTTCAACTACAAGGTTATATCTGATACGGCGCTTGGGACAATTGAAAGCGTGCTGCCACACTGTGTTGTAAGGAGCGCTTGTATACACCACGCCCTGTCACATTTTCCTTATCCCGGGTCCACCAGACTTAGCACTAAATCCATAATGCCAGTCACTAGGCGAATCAGCTGCTAATACCAATTTTAAAGTCTTTGGTTGGACTCGGTCGGGGATCGAACCCACACCTCCCGATCTCTGAGCGAGTGTCTTACCGATAGGCCACAGAGCCGGTTTAAGGGGAAGAAGGGAGATAATCTGTGTGTACATGAAGAGAGATAATCTGTGTGTACATATACAATGCATTTTAGTTGTTTACACCTGTTTTAAGCGTTGTGACCAAACCTAAATTAATGCAAAGTGACTCCACCAATGTGTAGTTTTAGGCTGGGCTACCAATAACAATTATAGCCGGTTGTTTTTATTATCAATCTGTCTAAGAATCTTCTCGTAACAGCTGAAGACATCGAAATCCCGATGAGATTTTGAGACAGTGTGGGTCACTTGTTCACATCGCAGCCTCGATATGGAAGAAGTAAGTAGGTGACGTTTCACATTTCTCGACCATTTTTTTAAATAATAGTACTACAAGAACGCCTTCTTTCACTAAAATATGTGATTTAGTTGAACTAGCTCTCTGGTCATTATAGTAGTACTATACAAGATTTGATTTTTTTTATCTTATTATTAAAGGTTTGGTTTTGGTTGTTTGAATTTTAACGTCTCTTTTCAACTACTAGATTATATCATAGACGGTGCTTGAGACAACTGAAAGCGTTCTGCCACACTGTGATGTAAGGAGCGCTTGCATACACCACACCCTGTCACATTTTCCTGACACCGGGCCGCCCAGACTTAGCACTAAATCCATAATGCCAGACACTAGGTGAATCAGCTGCTAATACCAATTTTAAAGTCCTTGGTTTAATTCGGTCGTGGATCGAACCCACACCTCCCGATCTCTGCGCGAATGTCTTACCGCTAGGCCACAGAGCCGGTTAATTTTTATTAAAGGGGTGCTGTGATATTCAATATTCGTCGCATATGGGCTATACTGCAGCAGGACTTGTCCACAAATATGGACTACGATGTACCTGAATATGAACCACTTTGAAGGATACAACAAAGTGCAGGTTTCTCTGAAAATCTATGTGTACTATTTCAGTATCGCAGGGTGAACATAATGATGACAACATCAGTAAGATAAGCGGAGAAGTCAGGGAACCGCTCAATATAGATCTTCTCTCTAACATAATATGTCTACAAACATGAACCTTTATGTCGAGAAATATGGACAACCTTTGAGGATTAAAAAAATGATGCTGTTCTGATTTTGAAATTAAAAAGAATCTCTCTGATCTACTGACAAGATGGGCGAGGTTTCGTATTCCTTTGTATACTTGGTGTCGTGGTCTCATGGTAGATGCTCGGCTTTCGCACTGAGAGGTCCAGTGTTTGAGCTCTGCTTTTGGTAGGTGAACGTTCAGTCCTTTACAAAGACTATTTACACACATTTCTTCGCCTCATTCATGCGTAAAAGGATTACCCGGCTATAGGAAGTAAAAGTAAAAGATCTTTTCAGTATGCTAGAATTAAGCGCTTTATTTGCTGCTCCTCTATGAGGTCACAAGGTAGTTTGGTTGATAATGGCTTGTCGGGGAATCCATGTAAAGCGCTTAGAGCATTGAGTGAGTTAGGCGCTATATTTAAACGCTATTTACTTTACTTCTATCTTTGGCCGATAGTGCATGCAATTCCGTGATGCGCATCTTTCGCCATTTTATGTAAAGATTTGCCTTCATTTCAATTCAAGACAGGAAGAAACTCGCACGAAAAGACAGTCAAGTAAAATTTCAAACAGTCAATACTGCATTCACTCTAGCAATCAATATTATGTATAAGTGGAGGTTATCCTCCCCACCCACCCCCGTCTTTCCGCTGCAAATTTTTCCGATAAGTAATGATTAGAATATTGAAGGTATTAGCAGTGAACCACAGCGACACTGTCATTTTATGCCTTAAATCTTTTAATCATCTTCAATCAACTGCTGATTTTAATCTTCCAATCATCTTCAAATCCACTGATTACTACATACTTTTTATCTTCCAATCATCTTCAAATCCCTTGATTCTTTCAATCATCTTCACATCCACTGCTTATAATATTAGAAACCTTAAATCTTTCATCACTGATTGTGCAGTGATCGTCTCTATAATTTTTTTCGTTCCAATAGGCAGCCTAAACTCAAGATCTATGGACACTTATCAACAAAGAGCGGTGTGAACCTCTACAAAAATGTCTTTCTTAACTTTTCCACTTTACAATCCGTAACATGAAGTCTTTAGCTACAATTTGAAACGGTGGTACAGCTTTAATATTTACACTAACTATAATAATATTGAGGATTGATCTTTGACCTTTTTCTCCTCATTCATAGGACGTAATCTCGCCAGCTTTAGTCCGGGGTTTTGGTCTTCTCTTCGTCCTTTCAGTGTGGGGGGTATCGCTCGACATCTGCAGACACTGATCGAAAATTCTTCCAACAATGGAAGACGAAACGGTCGCCATGATTTTTAGCTTTCTTTGCGCTTGAGTGACTGCTTAGGCCTGGGCCACCTTAGAGATGGTAATAAAATGAACAATGCAAGAGACGAGAAGAGACTTGGGCCACTAGCAGAGGATGCGGACGAGCGCTAACTGTATGAGCAGCGATGCACGAAGGTCGATCACGTGTGACGTAACTCGGGCTGGGATTGGGTGCCCGCCTCTGTGACGTAACCAGCATAGATTGGTCCGCGCGGCGCCATGTTGAAGCGGCAGAAAACATCAATTATGGAGGCCGTTTTCTGCCGGCCGACGCAGACTTTTTTGTGTGGAGCCAGTTCGGGATGTGGTTGCAACAAATCTAAGTTATCAAAAATGCATCGTGTGCCAGACTGCGAGTGAAAGAGGGGCGGGCTCGGCATTTCTCGGCAGTTTGCAGCCCCTCACCAACAATCTGACACTTTGTCCTGGCCTTTGACGGCTCTCTGGCATGCGAAGTGGGTGTCTGGGGCTGATTGAGGTTACACAATACCCCTGTGACCCCCAGGGATGTGCGCTACTGCCAGAACTGAGTTGGTTTGGTCCAAATCAAGCGCATTCCCAAGACGGTTTATACGTAACAGTAACATTAATGCAGAAGAAGATGGAACTGATTGTCTTCTGTTGGAATCGAAGATTATCCTTAGTCTAGCAAATTAGAACATGTTCCTCATAGATCTATTCAAGATAAGAAAAAATTTCTGTTGCCTTTACTGATAAAAAAAAATTTTGCTCTCATACTCAGATTTGCTGTAAAATTTTAAAACGTTTTGCGTTTTTTTATTTTAAATCGCTACCAATACCAGTGTGTTCTTTGGCGGTTCATTTTTTCCTGGCGCTCTTCTAGTAGGGCAATTTAATTTTTTTCTCTAAACGTTACGCTACATTTTTTTTTCTTCTGGGCACTTTTTTTTTCTACGCTCGGTTTCTCATAACGAAGTTGGCTAAGAAAAGAAAGCAACTTGACTTAATGATGGAAATTCTTCACTCGCGATTAATCCCCTTTTCCGGTTCGGAAATACAAAATAAATTCAGTTTTAGATGACTCAATGGGAGTGTTAAAGAATAACGAGTGTTCTTGACAAGCGGCATCGTGAAGAAATTCGCTCCCTCTCCATCTTCTCCTTCGATGAGTTCTAACAGACCAGGCTCGCCAATTTGTTTTGGAAGGTACAGTGGAGCTATTAAAACTTCCCTGGAGTGAAGATTAGACCTGGGAGCTAATAAAACTTCCCTGGGATGGAGATTGAACCTGGGATCTCTAGAGTAGTGGTCGACCTCCTTATCGAATAGGCCACCGTTCAAAACAGGTACTGTACAAAATGTTCTTCTAAATCCCTAACGATGTAACGACCATTGCAACAATGCACTAGGCTCTCTATGAAAATCGTACCTGTTAACTCAATGTCTCCGAACGAAATCCAAAACTGTTCGCTCGCTAGATTGTTACAGATTTTTCACTAAAGAAGCGGACGTCAGGAGGGAGATAAAAGAGAAGGGACCCAAACGATTGATAATTACTAATTCTGTTATCGCGAACGTTTTAATACGCCGTTTGTAAAAATGTTTCAACAAAAAAACTAAAGTTTTCTTCTTCTTCCTTTCAAATGCAAAAAGGCAATTGTTCTGGCCTTTTTATTTACACTTTTACTCATCACCGCAATGCGCGTGCGTCTTTTGCTGCTCACCCAACCGAGCATGTCGCTGGTAACAAAAGACGATAGTCCCTGGGTCGTGTGGAGATGCTCATCCAACCAACGCCGGGAAACACTGTGCCGACACCAGGGACAAGTTTGTCAGTCCCAGGTCAATAGATCTAACACACTGTCGGACAAAACAAGACTTACAGTAAAAGCGCGCTGTCAAAACAGTACACTTCCTCATTGGTACATGGTCCTGAGGCGAAATCAAAAGTTGTTAGTAAATTGGGAAAGAAAAGGGGCGTGTGTCTTATTTTAAATAACAAAAGACCTCGTAGGTAAAGCTGATTTCTTCTCTAGCCGCTGGAAATACTGTGTTTATCATTGCTCATACAAAGCGAGATCGCGTGACCAATATCCTTGCGCCATCACATGACTGTTGTCTCTTGTTGACATCTATGACTCCTGGTTGGGGTAGCTTTCTTTGACACAAATCGATGAAATCGATTGCAACAGTCATTTTAACTACAATGGGTAATACAAATGTAAATCAGTACACGATAATGAAAAAAAATTATTTGCTTTTTTATAGACTTATTGTGACATCTTACAGCAAACATTGGTATATTTATAGGCGTTCGATGATTGCATTGCATCGGTTTTTGTTGTCTTTTGTGTTATTTTTTTTTTATTATTGGCAACAGCAGGCTCTTGCGGTTCAATCCTCTTGATCATTTGGCGTTTGTTTTAATATTGAAGTTAATGGTGACACTGTTACAAGACAAGTGTTAATTTTGTTGCTACTTCTGCTGCTGTTGCTGCAGCTGCTATTATCTTGTTGTTGTTGTTGTTGTTGTTGTTGTTGCTGCTGCTGCTTTAACCGCTACTGCTGCAGTTGTTGTTACTACTACTACTAATGATGCAATTACTACTTCTGTTGCCGCTGCTATTGCTACTGTTTTTGCCATTACTGCTATTGTTGCTGCTACTGTTGTTAATGCTGTTGCTACTATTACTACTGTTGCTGCTTTTCATTATACTGCTTCCCCAATTACTGCTACTGTTGCCACTAATTCTCTTACTGTTGTTGCTATTCATGCTCCTTTTGCTGTTACTGTTGTTATTGTTGCTTCTATTAATAATAATAATAATAATAATAATAATAATAATAATAATAAACAATATTAATACTTTATTCATCTTTTTTTTTGGAAATTTGTTTTACAGACGTGGTCACAACTAAATTACATAGGAGAGAAAGTGTTACTACTTATAATAACAGCTACTGTTATTATTACTGCTACTGCTCCCTCTACTACTGCTACTCCGTTGATGCAACTACTGCTGATTTTGATTCTTCTACTTCTGTTACTGTTGCCGTTACTACTGCTACTCAGTTGATGCAACTACTGCTGATTTTGATTCTTCTACTACTGTTACTGCTGCCGCTCCAAGTGCTACTACTGCTTTTTCTACTGTCATTGTTGTTTTCGTTGTTGCTGCTACTGCTGCTACCGTTGCTGCTGTTACTACCGCTACTGTTGTTGATGTTACCACTGCTACTTTTGGTGATGCTACTGTTGTTTCTGTCGTTACTGCTACTTTTATTACTGCTGGAAGTAGAATATCTACCGCAGTTTCCGTTTCTGTTGTGTTTCATCGTTTTTGTTGCTAATGTTACTGCTCTTTCACCAACTATTAAAAGAACAATATTAAATATCTTTAATTCTATATTATGGCGCGCAACCATCTCTGTCGGAATGTGCTATGCGCGCTTAAATTACGGATACTTCTAATGCTACCTATGTAACCATTTGTTGTGATATTACCACAACTGCTACTGTTGTCGCCACCACTGCTACTGCTGTTATTGCTACTGTTATATTGCAGTTGCTACCACTACACCTACTGTTGTTTTTGCTACTGCTTATTGCAGTTACTAATACTACAGCTACTGTTGTTATTACTATTGCTATGTTGCAGTTACTACTAGTACACGTACTGCTGTTATAACAACTGTATTATTGCAGTTGCTGCTACTACAGCTACAGTGCAGTTATTACTACTACACCTACCGTTGTTATTACTACTGTTTTATTGCAGTTACTACTACACCTTCTGTTGCTGATACAACTTTTACTTTTACCGCTACTACAGCTGCTGTTGTTACTACTAGTATAATTATTGCAGTTGGTACTGCTATGCCTACCGTTTTTATTACTACTGCTATATTGCAGTTACTACTACACCTTCTGTTGCTGATACAACTTTTATAACTACCGCTACCACTGCTATTGTGATT
>BMAT01002306.1:70309-81655 GCA_019649035.1 Elysia marginata | reverse complement strand
TTGCAGCCTTAGTGGACCTAAACGCTTGCCTTCATCAAATAGGCTTTTCAGAAACATGACCTAACATATCTATATATAGAGATAGTTTCTACTCCCTAAGCTATCTTAGAAATGAAAGTTGGAACACCCATTCCTCAAACACATTGAATTTATCCAGTGAATACAACAAAAACGTGCTTGATTGTATAAGCAATAGATACAACATATTTTTATGCGCTTTGGTTGTTTTAAAAATAGTAACTTTTGCCTTTTCAAGTTTTTCGTTACTGATGATATTTAAAAGTAAACGAGTATGGTTTGATGCATAACAAATTTTTAGATTTGAACAGACATGGAACTTCTTGGAAATTCTGACAATTTACTTAATATGTATATTTATGTTGCCTTCAAAGGCTCCCAGGCTCGGCAGAAATGCATATTTTAAGGCTTAGTCTAAAATTTTTGTCCTTGCATATTTTATCAAAAAAGTTCACTTTAAGTTTTGGCGGCCTGACTCAGTTACGTACAGGTCTCTTTAAAGGTCTATAACTTGAAAACTAGTCTAAGTGACTTTTGGCTGATTTTCCTTGGTCGTCTCACATTTTACAAGGAAGAAATGTTCTCTTTATACCAGGGGCCAGTGCAGACCTGGATAAGGCAATAGAACTGAGCCAGGGTCGGGGGACTGCTGCCTGTCAAGCCTTCACTCAGAGAGGGCTCATCAAGAAAAAAGAGGGTAGGTCGGTTTGGTTTTCTTTTACTGTGCAAAAAATGGAAGAACTAAACTTCCTTTCATGTTGCCAATACAAGCAAACAAAAATGTCCATGCACATCCCCCCCCTCCCCCCCACACACACACCTAACTGTTCTCTTTTATTAAATATTCAAGTTGTCCGTCTCTTTTTTTGTTTCCCTTATTAGTTTACATGTTAATGTTTCAATCATTAAATTTTTTTCCTGTAAGCCGTACTGGCAAGCTTTTAGAAGTCTCTCAGTCTCAGCCATGTAGTTTGTTAGTACCAGGTGCTAACACTTTGTACGTATCTGGGCATGTGACAAAATGCTGTTTGGCTTTAAAGACAACTTTTTGTTGTGCAGAAATGTGTTACTCTTTCAACAGTTTGCATTAAAGTATTAAAGATTCCATTTGTTTCTGATCGTTCTAGGGCGGCCCTACGAAAATACAATTTGTTTTATTAAACAGGAAGGAATCTCATCAAAGTAGTGTTACTGATAAAAATTGTCTCTGTTGACGTCATAATACTTTATAAGTTGAGCTAACCACATTTTGAATAGGCCTATGCTTTTCAAGCCATTTTGGGGTGTTCCTGAAAGACACAGATGAACATCTGATGCAAGGGCTTATCTGCTGCCCCTCCAAAAGTTCTGTGCCAATGTCTTTGTAGGTCTAGGAAAATCAAAAGAGAAAAAAGTCTCATTGTGCTTGGTCTGATGAATACTGAAAGTGCTCTAACACTCAGAGGCTATTTGTTCTAACGAATAATTGAGTTATTATTGATTAATAAGAATGTGGGCTATCATAGAGAATTTTTCTTCCTCTTGTGCCATTGAAAGGGCTGCCTGCTTGATGAAAATGAAGAAGTTCAGAGACAAATATTTAGTGTAAAACTGTTTAATAACTCTGGTGACTCGCATCATCAGTGCAAAGTTACCACCTTTTGGAATTCATTTCAGAATGACCCGTGACTCAAAAAGTGTGACAGAATCACTTGCTGCTCAAAGAGTGTGACTTTTTCATGCCAGTATCAATCTTGATGATATGGATTTTGTTATTTTCTGTAAAGTATTAAAATAATTGACTTTGTGTTCAAAATGTTTCACTGACCCCATTACTTATGATTTCAAGCAAGATCCTGTGACAGTTTCAGTTTTCAAATATTTTTTTCAGCCTTAAAGTTTGACATGACATCACTTGCAGCACGCCTCACAACCTTGGTCCTAGGCTCAACCACAGATTTGGGCTATCTGTTTAACTTTGACCATCAGGTTAAACACAACTAACATAAAAAGTCCAGGCCGGTTAACCAGTATCAAAGTTTCTCAACCCTTTGACCCAGAGCCCCTGAGCCTTGTGATCTTTTTCTTTTTTTTTATTGAGAAAAAAAACGAAGTTAAAGCTCTGATTCAAGAACGCTTAATATTTTGGTTTGTCAACAATTAAACATGACTGGAGATAAAAAGTCCTTGGTGTGTTAACATTTTCTGATAAGTTTACTGCATGTAATGGTTTCAATCATCGATAAAATTGTTACAGTGCAATTCCTTTAAGTTAATGTTGAATAAACTAAAACAACAGGTTAAACCCGAATATTTTATGATGCTTAGATGACTTTTTTTCTTCTTCAACTTGTTGAGTCCCGCGAACCACTCACAGCAGCAGATAAGCAGAACTGGAGGAGCCACTGTCACCAGCTTGGTTTAAATTTAGATTTTGTTTTGTCTTTTCATTTCTCCGTGTTTACATCTACTCTAGATTTAGAGGCACATTTATTGAGGAAAGTAAAGCAGGTGCCAATTGTTTTGAAATCGTTTTCATAACCTTACACGACAAAACAAAATTGTTTTTCAAACCAAATGATTTTTTGCAGCCGTAGGGCGTTAATTTTAAAGTTAAATAACCTGTTTTTCCTCCTGTTTAAATGAATGAGTGTTGAAGTTTGAGAAATAACTCAATCAAGTTTGTTTTCCTCAAATTTTGTACTAATTTTTTCCATCCTGTTTTGATTTTTTTTTTTTGCCAGGTGACGATGCTGGTGCAAAAGAGGATCTGGAAAGAGCAGCTTCTCTCGGGGGAGCGTTTGCGAAGCAGGTTTTGGTGGCGATGAATCCATACGCAGCTCTTTGCAACCAGATGCTCACAGGAGTCCTCGACAAGCTTCGAGCGGGCGGAGAGGGGGAAGTGTGAAATATCAACGTTGGTTAGATCCTGACTTTGTTAAGATGTGAGGTGGTGTGTTGGACAAAGGCTGTGGAAATTATCAATTGTTGGTACAGAGAGTGAAGGGCTGTTGATTTTGATCAGATGTGTTGCTACCACTCTTTAAGGGTCTGATGTTGTAAATGTGACTTTGAAAAATCAGTATTTCAAATTGAAGTGCCTTTTTATGTTTTAGAACTGTAGTTAAGCAAAAAGTCAGCCTTTGAGAAGAAAAAAATGTGATAGCTCAGTGCCGGCAATTTTAGAAAAATGCATTTTTTTTTTACTGGAAAGAATGCAAATGTATAGAAATTTATACATTGGAATGTAAAATTAGGGACATCTTACTTGTTTGGCCTTGTTGCAAGACAAGCAAGCAATTCAGGGATCAATTTCAGGACAGCTTTTATCGTCTTATTTGCCACAGACAATGAAGATATCAGGGCATAAAAACTTCCGCACTAAATATTTCATAAGCCTGGCTAAGACAACAAGTTGTATGTGTTTGGGGTAGTTTTTTTTTGTGAAACAATAATTATTGTCGGTATCAGGGCATGAGAACTTCAGCATTAAACATTCCATGAGCCTGGCTAAGACAACAAGTTGTGTGTGTTTAGTGTTTTCTTTGTGAAACAATATTGTCGGTTAGTGACGCCTAGTCAGTTACAAGATACCCCAAATCCTGTTATCATAAGAAATTGCTCTAGTCATCTATTTTGTCCAAAGAAAACTAAGGTGTTTCCATTTTTATGATTTTTAAAGTGCCTGAGCATATTTAAAAAATAAAATTCATTTTGTTATGTTAGTACTCAAGGGTACAATTAAGCGTAAAATGCAAAAGAACTTTGTCTTCTTTAGTTTTGATTGGCCTGTGTAGGTTAATCCAGCATAAGGAAAATAAAGTCTTCTACTCCAATCACAATTAACAGCTATAGTATAAGACAAGTGTTTTAAATACTTTAGGCAAATACATTATCTTAACTCACTGAGCACTGGTTTTTTTTTTTTTGGAGAGGGGGAGGGTTAAGAAGTCATTAAAAAAAATCAAGAACCCCTTTGATTGCATTTAAATTTAAGTTCCTGTATGTTACAAGAGACTTAAAATAGACATGAGAAATGTTACCAGAATGTGTCCATTGGTTTAATTTCTGTGCATTAAATTTTTTTTTCAATTTGGATCTAGGACTAGACATAGAGTCCATTCATCGTTTCCAAGTCTTACCAGTTACAATAAAAACAAAAAAAAAACAGAGTCTTGTGTCACTTTTATGGCCAATCCGCTGTAAGTCTAACTCTGTATTCAACATGTAGGTTTAGACCTAGACAGGTTCACGAGGTGATCTGAACCTATTTCTATATCTTTAGAAGAGGCTGTATTCAGCCTTGTTTACAGTAGAAACATTTACAAGAGTGTTTTCCCTTTCTAACTAAAAAGAAATAAGTGTGAAAAATGTGGATTCGACTAACCAATAGCACCAACAGTAGTGACTGCGTATATATGCAGTTGTTCCAAAGTTCTTTCTATAGTCGTTTGAAGGAGTAGCTCATCTTCTGAGCCGAGTTGAAGGAGAGTATCTATTTCCATCCAGCTTGAAACACTCCAGGATTTGATAAAAATATACAACTTGTTAACGTTCCTGTTATAGTGTTCAGATTGTAACATTCCTAGTGTATATAGTTATAAAAGAACCAGGGTGATTCCTGCACAAGTCACTTGGACTACTTGTGAGTTAGAGCACTTACAAACCAATTTTATGTTTGCTTTAACCCCTAAGCGAGTAAACTATCACCACTGATCTCTTGAACTGCTTGCATGTTGAATTACCACATGCCTTGTTGACGCTGACAATGGAATAAACAGTCAATGGCCAAGAATAATTATAACATGGGCCACCTCTGTATTATTGAACCTAAATATGCCACAATTTTTCATGTGGCCTCCTAAATCTGTAGCCTCATTACACTTGGATGGATATGCTTTAGTTTCCTTGGTCTCCTAAACAAACCTTGTCATTTAAAAAAAAAACCAAAATAACTCAAAAGACGAATACTCAAAGCTAACTCACTGTGTTATACCCCTTGAAACTAAAAGTTTGAACACATTTAATTTCCTCCAAGGAAAGAAGGGAACCGTTTTTTTTCTGGTTTTTTCTTTTTTTTTTTTTTTACTTTGAGTTTATGTCATTTTTTTATTGCTGGGATGGACAGATGTTTAAGATGGTTGTGGGTATCTTTTCTTTTATATATATTTTATATTGGTTACCATTGCAGTGTTGAATATGTAGTGGTTATTGATTGAAGGTTAAGACGGAAGTGTTTCAAGAATGCACATGCTTCAGCAGACAGCTGTTTCTTCACAAAGCACAATGTACCATACGGGGTGAGTGTTTAGCTCTTTCTGAATTTCTCCGTTCCTGTCATTGCCACTGATGTAGAATATAAAAGAAACAGTTTTTGACACGTATAAGATTTTTATACAAATCGTTTTTTTTTTTTTTTTTGTGAAAAGCATTTTTTCCCGGTTTCATTTGTGGTTGGTGTTTTACATTTTTAAGTACAGTATTGTTTTTTTATGTTTTATACTGAATACCCTTTTTATTTCTTCTGTGCCTTATAAGAATTTTTTTCAGTACATGTAAACTTTAGCTTTGCTCTGATTTTCTCATTGGTAGCTGGGTCTTTTTGTTTACACCATGCTTTTTGGATTGATAAAATCTTACATATTTTGTACTTTTTGACAGATTTTTTGTTTTAGTATTTAGTTTTCCAGAGACTGATGTTAGAGTATACCGTAAATTGATTAGTGATTTACTTATACTTTTTTTTAAAATTCATAAATTAATGATATTACGCTTGTTTTGAACACAGGAGTGTCACTGTATGTGAAAAGAACGGCTAGTCTGTTGTGTCACAATGTCAGAGGTCTTAAGGAAGAAAAGAGTTATGTTTTAAATTTTTACTGTGTAATAGCGCCTAATCCATTAAAATGCTGTAAGGGCTTTACATGGATTCCCTGACAGGCCATTACCAACCAAATAACCCTCTGAACTCACATAGTAAGCACTGTATGGTACTCTTGATTGTAAGAGCATCAGTTGAGCATACTGACCGAGTGAGGTGAGAAACTATGTATAAAGAGCCCAAGTTCACCAGGGACTAAATGCCGACTGGCTGAGACAGGGTTCAAACCCTGACTTATCACTCTGAAAACTGAGTGTCAATCATAAGGTCTCAATGCCACTCAAATTAAGGCAAATCATGTATCAGATTTAGTTCCTAGTGTGGCTTGACTGTTCGTTTTGGTTCTTTGCATTCACCTAGCATTGATCCAACAGATTGAGGGTTGAAAAATTGATGGCAATCAAAACTGCAAGGAAAGCAGACAGTCATTGTATTCAATGAAATATCACTGTATTTTGACTCTAATACAACATGTATAACACATTCTTTTCTAAAAACTGCTCTGTCCAACTCATTTGGACTGGCAGTGAGACGAAAATCTTTGTCTGAAAACTGTGATATCATATAACGATGGCAGGCACATCAAACCTCTGATGTTAATTATAGATAAAGAAGCCACATCACAGGTTTGATGTGCTTGCCATCGATATTAAAATGCCTTTATGTGTGGGTCTTATTTTTTTTCATTTGATGAATTCCAAATGTGTGAACAATGAAGAGAAATAAACAGAGTCTACGTTTCTACCATGTCCGAGTTTTTTTTTCCTAAGTTGAATTGTCTAGTTTTTTGTCGTTTGTTTTTTGGTTTGTTTTTTTTTTTTTGCTTTATTTTGCTAACTTAATACAAAGACAACTACACAGCTTATTTTTGTTTCTTTGTTTATTTGCTATGTGAAAAAAAATTCAGTAAATTCTATGAAGCTGTTTGAGAATCAATGAGAAAGTTGTCACAAAAATTCAACAGGGTATTTTACAAAACTCACACATAAGGAATACTTTTTTTAAGTTCAGAGAGAGTAACTCAGTAAGTCTCAAAGACAATACATGTATGTTATTTGGGAAATGAGAAGATGAGTTCGGGATATTTTAGTTATTTTGGAGGCAAAAAGTATTTTCACCATATACAGTCGGACCCGCGAAATCGGGAATTTCTGTGAAATCGGGAAAAATCCCAAGGAACGGATTTTTTTCTATCTAAAGTCATCGTGAAATCGGGAAATTTTACCCGGCTAATTGGGAAAAAATATCCGTAAATGACTGTCAATACCAAGTGTTGACGGCATGTTATTTGCGGTCTAGACATAGGGAAAGCGCATCACTCAGGCGTTATGAATGAATTACCACACAGGTAATCGATAAATGTTTGCTCTGTGCTTAGGCGACGTTTAACAAGATGCTTGGGAGGGGCGTCGAGAAGTCTAACTGCCATGCGCACGGTCTCACGGGTCAGTTCATTCCAGGTAGACATTGGTCAAGCTGTGTTTGATCTAATGGGTAATCTGGCAGATGGTAGACACGCGCCAGACATGATGCAAACAAAGTGGGTTTTTAAGAAAGAGCACTATTTTCTGTGTTTGTTCTTATTCACAAACACTTTCTCTCCATCTATCTAACCCCTCCCCCCCTCTCTCTCTCTCTCTCTCTCTCTCTCTCTCTCTCTCTCTCTCTCTCTCTCTCCCTCTCTCTCTTTCCACTTTACAGCCACAAACACTCTTCCTTCTCTCCTCCATCTTTTAACTTCTCTCTCTCTCTCTGACTATGTCTCCATCTCTTCCTTCCCTCTCTCTTTTACTCTGTCTGTCTCTCTCTGTTCTCTCTCTCTCTCTCTCTGCCTGAGCTTTACATTTATATCCACGAGAGGTACAATTTTTAGTAAAAAATGCAAAGGCCCGGGAAATCGGGAAAACCCGGATAATCGGGAAAAGATGCCTTCTCCCGAAATTTTCCGATTAAGCGGGTCCGACTGTATATACATGTATCATGTAAATTATTTAATTTTCAGAACGGGTTTTTCTAAGATAAGATAAGATAATTCTTCATTAATCCCCGTGAGGAAATTCAATGTACATAGTATATAAAGCCTGTAAAAACACACACACACAATTTACATAACATATAAAGTGTATAATAAAAATAATAATATCAGTATAAATGTAAATATTTCAACATGGGATGTAAATATGTTCCTATAATGTATTTTAAGACATGCGGTTTAATATGGTCTTACATGGATTTAGGGTTTGAATATGGTCGAATTGAATTATAAATTTGACATAAGGAAATCAATGATCTTGCTTCATTTGCAAATCTTATTAAATAGGATTAAAAATTTAAGAAAAAAAAAGTTTTCATATTAAAAGTGTCAAAATCAATTATAATGATGAGATTGAGAACCAGGTAAGAGACTGGGAGTCTGGTAGACCACTACTCGGGCGAGTGAGTAAGTGAGCACGAACACACACACACCATCCCATTCCCACACTCACTAGGGTTTAGACGGTCGGTCTACCGTGTCCATTCACTGAAAATCACTCACAAACGCGCGCTCCCCTTTTAAAAAGTATTGTTAAAAGTTATAATCGACCTTGGTATGACTATGAAAGAAGCGGCGTGTCTGTTCGTTTTTGTTTTTAGTACCCTGAATCTTCCACTGCGCACTATCCGTCTTTCGTCATAATTATTCTTTTCTCAGAGTGTGGCTCTCATCTCTCAGTATATTCTTCATTTTTCTTACGGTGTGCTGCTCACATACTACAGACTTTAAGCAGCAACGCGTGAGTATGACGCGAACGTCTGTGGGTCTATTTTTAGAAACTGGTTTCATTATTTTTATAGTTTCCTCAATCTGCTTTCCCGATTTTCACGTACGCGTAGTGAGACACGGTGCGTGTGCTAAAGGTCTCTAGTGCCTCGATATTTTCTCGACTCTTTTTCTATAGCCCCACCCGCTTTAGTAATGATTTTATCTAACCTATTGCGATCTGTCTAAAAAATTTTCTCACCCCAACAAACAATTCCGAAACTGAGGGCATTGCCCAAAACTGATGAATAAAACATTTGCAGTAGTTTCTTGTCTACACTGAAAGAATATATATATAAGTTTTCTGAGGAAATATAACCGTGGCTTAATCTTTTTAACGATGTTTTCTGTGGGGTTTTTTTCCAAGATAAATTTTTGTCCAAAATGACCCCCAAATGATTTAAGTTCAGACATTTTTTGCAAAAATATCCGTGAGTATTTCTAGTCGCAGTCAAATTTTTTTTGACAATTTTCACCAGAATAAGAATAAAATAGATCTAGTGGAGGCAGCCACTACTCTATCAAATGATAGATAGATTTTAAAGGGATGAAATCATCAGTAAAAAGAGGTAGGGTTTAAGTGGAAATGCCCGAAATGTCTGCTTTTAGTATGATCCGTACCTTTGACTTATAGTGGCGTCCTATCCAGCGCCTTGCCACTAAGAGTAAGAGGGGTTGTTTCTCTAGTAAGATGTGGCAGGGTGGTGGGTGCCGACCCTACAATAAGTCGAAGGTTCGAATCATACTAATAAAAGCTTAAGATACACATTTCAGGGATTTCCACTGAAAGCCTACCTCTCGTCACTGCTAGTTTTATACTTTGAAAACTTTTCAATAATTTCGTCAGGTTAACCTAGACAGGAGTTGTTTTTTGTTGTAGTTTTTTTGTGGCAAATACACGGACTAGACAAAAATCAAGATACATGTATCTGTTATTAGTTTAGAAAACAAGGGGACGGGTTCGCTTATAATATACAATTTATACCAAGAGTAAATAATATTATCAATAATAATAATAATAACAATAAATGACATATCTATAGCGCCAAACCCTGCTGTAGGCAAGCTCTATGCGCTTTACAATAACATTGACTGCGACACTAACACAAAGGAATCGCACAATAATCAAGACAATACCTACAGAACAGCATACAGTGTATTTGTCAGAAAAAAATTACCAAATTTCTAAAGTGTAAAAATAAATGTCTTTGAAAGTGGTTTGGGCCTCACAAGAGAACTGGATTATCTACGAGTAATATAAATGGGAAGTGAATTCCACAGGTTAAAAGCTGAAAAAAAAGAAACATCTTTCTCCAATTTTACGGGAAACTTACAAGGTTTTAACAGAAGGCTCGTAACTGCACTTGATAGGCATCCTTGAAGAGGGTCTTCTGAAAAACTTTTAAAAATATACAGGACTTTTAAACTATGAACTTTAACAGACAAAGTACAATTTTTTAACATGTGTATGATTCTTTTTTTTTAGTGGAGACCAGTGCAATAGGTATAAAAGGGGTATGCTAAATAACGCCCACTCTTTCTCAAAATTAGCCTTGCGGCATTGTTTTGGACGTTTTATGCACTGACTTTTTATACAATCTTGTGACATGTTAACAAACAAAGAGTGGCAGCAGTCTATTTTAAACAAAACCAATACATTTACGGGCAAGGCTCTTCATGAAAAAGTGATGAAGTTTTCTTATGCTTCTCGTTTCTAAATACATTCGAACTTTTGATTAAATGATTTATATTTTATTTTACACAGTCCGATAATATACCGAGGTTCTTGACAGAGTTGTTAAAATAAAGCAATTTCATTTCCTCCCACATACATTTACCTTTATTGTCAATGTTCTTGTTCTCATTGGTTTGATCTTTCAAGTTTCAAAAAAGCTTCGGTATTCTCCTCATTCAATTTCAACCTCTTAACCTACGTCCCACAATACATTTTTTCCAGCAATTCAATACAACCAGATCATCTACTTTGATAACATTGGCAGAGCTATACAATTGTTGCGAATCATATAAATACATAGGTAACTAAGATTACAATGCAGATAGGTCTACTTTGAGCCTGTGGCCGGGCATAGTAAACAGGGCGAAACCTAGGCCACCATAGAACAGGCCGAAAACTTCAACATGAGTAGATATCATATTCCATATATTTTGTATGTAACTTTGTTTTGGGCCGGCCCATAACAGGAAAGCACTACTTAAGTTCTCATGTGCCCTAACTATACTAAGAACTTTAAAAAGATAGATCATTAGAACTCTCATGCACAAGTTTGTTTCCATTTTGACTGACAGGCCTTTGGAGTACGGTGGCCTAGGGCGAGACCCATGGCTGAGCCCTGAGGAACCCTTTAATCAAATGCTCTAGAGATACTTCTACTACTACTACTTCTACTACTACTATTACTACTACTACTATTACTACTACTACTACTACTACAACTACTACTACTACTATAACTACTACTGCTACTACTATTACTGCTACTACTACTACTATTACTGCTACTACTACTACTACTACTACTACTACTACTACTACTACTACTACTACTACTACTACAACTACTACCACAACAACAACTACTACTACTACTACTACCACAACTGCTACTACTACTTCTACTAACACAACTGCTACTACTACTACTACTAC
>BMAT01002305.1:321212-348384 GCA_019649035.1 Elysia marginata | reverse complement strand
AAAAAAAAAAAAGGCTTATAAATGGAACTTTCGTGTTCATGAACTAGTTTTTCAATAGTCAGCCTGCTGAGGGTTCAGTAAGCCGTATTAAACTACTCATGAAATTTCCTTATCATTTACCATTAAAAGATGGCCGTGCAAAAATGAATGTAAAAAAATCTTAAGGTAGCCCCTGTCCATATCTATCCCAGACTCTGTGGCGCCTTTCTTAATTTCCTTTACTCCTGTTTTTTCTTAAAAAGAGAACAAAATACAAATGCAGCTTTTTTCTTGCGGGATGAGTCGATTGCCAAATCTGTCCCTGAGACCTTCAAGCAAAGATTCATGGAGTCAGAACAGCTACCCAAACACCACCTACAAGTAAACATATATCAAATAAATTGCGCCTATCTTTAATGCATAATTTCAAATTTAATTTTTTTGATAACTGAAACATGTTCTAGTGCCCAGTACAATTGCCTTTTTAAAGGAAAGAACTTTTTTTATACATCTTCCCAAATATTGCTTTGTTGTAGTGCATGCACTCAAATGTTTAAATATGGATTTCCTTAGTGCTTTCACTGTGATGTTGATACAATACCGACACCTCTTAACTTCGATTATTGGCAGAGCCAATAAGAAACAATCGGTAATTGAAGCCAAAGAACAAGCAGGTGGGGCAGGCATGGAGAAATGGTAAAATTACACCATTCTTGAGGCAACAATAGTTCCCTTTTACCGGCAGTTTTCTGATCAAAGGTGCAGCGTCGGGAGAAGAGGTGGGATTGCTCTGGAATTATCTAGACAGTAGACAGCACTTCTCGCAGTCAATGGTCTACATTAGGGCTGAGCGAAACCAAGACATGATCTTAGACAATCTGCTAAAAATTACCCTTTATTAGGACATCAGACTGTTGACTGCGAGAACTAACTGACATGCTTGATTATTAGAAATTTACCAGGGAAAAGTGCAGGTCGCATCTAGAATGCTGCAGTTTCTGCATTTCTTCATGCCTACCCTTGATCAATTATCCAGGTCTAGAGATTTCAATATCATGCCAACTTTCGAGGTATCAGCCTCCAAGTCCAGGTGAAAGCATTGAGGATATCAATATATTGACATCTGCAAGGGCGGGTCATTATTTACAGAACTGCTGATCAAGATCAGCCACAGCTGATAATCATGTTTTTTGCAATAGTTCATTAAATGGTACATTTCCGAAACTGCTCACAAAAAATAATTTTATTTTTGTGTAAACATTTGCAAAGTGTAAACATGTGCAAACTATTTACTTACCTTTTAACAAAATGTCGTAGTGAAAAAATAAAAATAAGAGTATTAAGGGATAAGGTTTAAGAAGAACTTGCGCACTAAGAATTGTAATTTATCATATTTTAATCCAATGCAGGTTATGAAACAAAAACTTAAAGAGCGATTTCTTGATCAAGTTTATCCTTACACATGTAAAGTTGATGGAATTTCCACAGAAACAGGTAGAGAGCAGGTGACTTTTTAAAAGAATTCTTTAGCTTGTTTAAAAATTATTGTTTTTCTAAACTATAAAATAGATTTTTAAAAATTATATGTTTTAACAGCCAATATGTCTTCTCTGAAAAGCATTTCAAAGTTTGACAGAAAAAAATAAATGCCTGAGTCACAAATCAACTTACAATATAAACTTTTATATTTATGCTAATACTTTTTGGCTGGTGATTTTCAAATCTTCATCTACTATTGACAATTTATTTTCATGTTTAAAGACATGGGTACTTGAAGCAATGCTTTTATTATGTATATAAATATATATATAATTTTTTTTTCAAAACTTTGTAAAATTAGCAATGCTTTCATTATGTATATAAATATATATATAATTTTTTTTTTCAAAGCTTTGTAAAATTAGTAAAGCATTTTTTCCATGCCTGTTGCAGTGATAATATTTAAAATGCTTAAAAAATACATCAGAAACTTCTTTCGGCGCAGTTTGATGTGTGAAACAAACTAAATGAATTTCAGTTTTAGGTGTATAAATAAGGACAAGCAAGACACAGAAACACAGTCAAATCATATTTGCAAATTTTACTTAATATTTCCGAAAGGTTTTCTTGTAAGCATATTGTTCTCTTTCAAATAGACCTTGTAAATTTTCTAATATGAATAAGAAAAACAATTAAAACGCAACTAGCATGAACACATGAGAACATCAATGTTTAATATTTACCATCATCAAGTTAAAAAAAAAATTTCTGCAGGTAAAAATTACAGAGCTGGATGACTTTGCAGAGAAGGTTTTAAAATTTCTCAAAAATGCAATTGAAAGAACTTACCCTGACACCAACAGAAATCCAGACTTGGTACAAAGCAGCTCTGACTTCGGTAAAGTTGTTTTTAATTTTTTTTCTCTCATGGTTCTTAAAATATTTGCCCTAAAAGAAAAAAAAAATGCTAGTTTATTTCTTGTGTTTGAATGTTTCTAAGCTATACCCAGAAACTGGTTGGAAGATACATTTGTGTCCAAATAATTTGAACTTGAATAATATAGCACTTTGCTTTCCAAATTATATTATTGGAAATTTTTTTTTTCATTTTTGTAATATGAAGGTTTTTTTTTAACAAAATGCGTTACAACCCATTAAAAAAAAAAAGCAGAGGAAAAGGGCAAAACCTTTTTTTCTTCTTCTCTGTCTTTTTCTTTTGTTAGGCAATGAAAATAATATTCAAATGTAAATACTCAAAGGAAATACAGGCATGCATTAGTTATCAACATAAAACACAAAATATTTCCTCTAACACTAAATATGTTAAGTAACTATGGTTCTCTTCCATTCTCTCCATTACGTTCAAAAGATGTATGTTTTTTTCAGCCAATGAAACTTTATATTTTTTTTATATCTCAAGATAAGAGATTGCTGAAATTTTATGTTTTGCTTTATTTCTCTAGATAAAAGGATGCAGAGGCTGTTTGTCATGGACAATGCTCAAAGGCTAATCGGGCGTCGTTCTGAATTAGATGTACTCAGAGACTTTGTTGATTCTGGATATTCAAATGACCTGGAAATGACAGGTTTGTGATCATAATGCTTTAGTGGTTTTTTTTTTTTCATTTTTAAAAATTACTTCAAATTTTTACGAGCATTTAATTGTCAACGTGATGTATCTGTTTTTCTTTGTTTTTCTTTTAAATGTAGTAAGTAGCATTTATGGCAGATGACCCAAGCTTAAGTTGTTTACTTACTTTCCACCAGCTTGGCTATTTGACACATTTGCTCCCTGCACTGCCATCTTTTCCTTAGCTTTCTATTTCTCTTTTCTTTCAGTAGCATTATAGATTTCTGTGCTGTTTTTCCTCATCCAAGTCTTGATGTTTTCAAATTAGGCTACTCTTGGTATTCTTCTCTCCCTTTTTCCCTCAATTTTTCCCTGCATGATGCATTTTATCATTAGTAATTTGTTTTGGCAAATATGTATAAAATGTGTTAAGTTTTTTTTCCTGATGGTGTCCTGTAACTGCCTTTTGACTTGAAATTCATTGTTTTGTCAGGTTTTTTTCTTACCATTTTACTATCAGGAGTCGTCTGTAGAACCAGATTTCAGCATAATTTTATTAAAAAATAATTCACTCTTCGTATTTCTTTCTCCTAGCTCATTGGTTCCGGTTCCAATATTTTTCAATTTCTCGTGCCAACTTTTGCATCACAGGTTCCAATTATAATGGTTACATTTCTGTTTCTCATGGTATCTGCTGCTGTTTTTAGCTGATAATAAATCATTTCTGTCCCTTCTTCACTGTAGTATATTGCATGGTCGGTGCGTACACTTGGATGATAGATGTCTTGACCGGTCAGGTGTCAAGGTGAGCAACAAGAATTCTATTGGAAATGGCATCATAGCTGATAAGGCTTCTTTTTGAGTTTCATCACAACTCATGAATCTTTCTTTTGAGCTTTTTTTGTCCAGAATCATATCCATTTCAGCCTCCCCCCTCCCCCCCTTATGTTCTCTATATATGACAAGATATTCTCCAGTTGCAAAATGCCCACTTTCTCACCATCTTACTTCACATAGTGGGCAGACATTAAAAATCTTGTTAGTCTAATTCTCTTGTTAGGAGACCAAGTCTGTGTAGGCAAAATTGTAAGTAACAGCCACGACATCCTCGGGGATGGTTAGAATCATGTTTGGTTATCACTAGTCTAATTAATATTATGCTAATAAACCTGCAAATGAAAGACAAAGTACATTACAACACAAGCTGGTTTTGACTATTTATCTCAATTTCAATGACTTTTAACCATCTTGTGGAATTAAAAAAAAGTATTTAGTTAAATTTGAGTTTTATTTTTGTGATTATTAATTTTGATTAAGAATGTCTTAAAATTTGTTTATTTTCAGAAAAGTAAAAAAAAAAGTTCATATTTGAATAAAAAAAAACTCTTTTGCAAAACTACAAAGATATTTACACAAGTTAAAATGTTTTTATGGCTGCAAAGTTCCTGTATGAAAGTAAAAAAAAATGATTCCTCTGTGATGAGATGTTTTTCTTTTTTGCAAAGCTCTTGATTTGATATTTTGGATGAGATTTAAACCATTCATACAAAATTAGTCTCATATAGCTATCCTAAACAAAATGGAAATATCATTTTGCATGTGTCATTCAAAATAGAAACTGGCGGGACTGATCTCCAGTCTTTAAATTAATACCTTCAAATGGAATTGTGACAAATTTTTCCTTCAGTACATTTCTGTAAGTTACTGTGTTACCTGGGTAGACATATTCAACTTCAGCTTTGTAAGACATAACATATTTAATTGCCATGGATTAAAGACATTTTTTCTTTTCACATTCCAGAAGGTTCTGAGAGTCAAATAAGTGAGTATTGAACCTTCCTGCATTTCCTTCATCTGTAAAGTATAAAAATGAGCAAACTTAAGACTTTTGAAACTTTAAAAAATACCTCGAAAGCTTGAGAAGTCAGAACTTAAAGATGAAGAGTTAATTAAAAAAAAACAGCACATTATGACTAAAAAGTTGTTTTTAATGGGTTCATCAAAGATTTTATTGGGACAGCTTTTGAACACTAATACCGTATGGTCTACTCTATTAGAATTATGAAAATTTCCGCTACTTTTTAATGTGCTAACTGCTTGCGATTCGTTTAGTTTATGAAGTTCATTTTCTTGATTCAAAGGAAAAGCAGAAGACTGGGATCTACAAGAGGATGACAGTAAAGTCTGCGTTGTGGAAGGCCAGAGTGGCCAAGGGAAATCTGCTCTACTGTCCTATTTTGTTGAAAACTGCCTGAAGGTATATTGTGGAGCAGCGTCTCAAATTGAGCTGAGCTGCTTTATGTGGAGAAAATTGACATTTTATATCAAAGGGTCAAATTTGAGAAAAACTTTTCTTGCTATATTTTGAAAGTATATAATCTTGTTTATGATATAGAAAGCCATAATACAATTAGTAAGGATGGCTGCTAAATTGATTGACGATTTCTTCTAATCCTTTGTTGTATGAAACCTTTTTTTTATCTTGCGTCCAAGTTGAATGAGTCTGGTTAGGAAATTGAGTTTTAGAGAAAACCCATTTAAATGTCTATCTTTTCTTCTTATTATCTGTACTTTGAATTTACAAAAGTTTGAATTACTTTTCGCGAAACATTGATAATTTCATTAAAAAATTTTTCGTATTAAAGCTTAGAAAAATGTCTTGTTTAAAACAGCAACTTCTTTAAAAGTGAAAACTGCAACATCAAACTCCATCACCCTAAGACAAGATATTTGTGTTTGTCCTCCAAATACAATATCTTGGGTCATATACTTTCTGTCCCTG
This sequence comes from Elysia marginata, assembly GCA_019649035.1. Taxonomy (NCBI): domain Eukaryota; kingdom Metazoa; phylum Mollusca; class Gastropoda; family Plakobranchidae; genus Elysia; species Elysia marginata. The sequence goes on along the minus strand of BMAT01002305.1, from coordinate 342,574 downwards.
CTTTGAAGGGTTTCTAAGTAAACATTCAAACAGTTTACATATCTCTCTATGTGAAAAGTCCGCAACTTACTAGACTCATTTTGTGATAATATTACATGTTTGTTTCCTAGCAATAACAACGATGAATTTTTTTTTCATGCTGTAAAAAAGGGTGAAAGTCTATCCTTCTTATTGAAAATATAAAAGGTCCTACATCAAAGAGTATATTAAGTTACATTTCTTAAATATATAAAAAAAAAAATTTTGATTGGTGTGAAAAAGATGAGAAAAAAGCCTTACTCTGCACATGAAATGAAGACAATTTTATCTTACATTAAGGGGGGGGGGGGGGCGGCACCTGGAATGACCATTTAGGGGTCGGATAACCGAATTTTCAAAACTGCTTTTTTCAGATGCTTCAACCATTGCTCTGTATGAAAAGCACAAAAAATAAGTGATTTGAGCATTTTTGTGACCTAAAATCACCATTTTGCGGCAGCAGGGTGAGCAAAAATAGCAATTTTTTCACCCCGAACATGTAGATTATACCTCAAACTTCTGGTTTTTTTGCTTAAATTCAAGCGCTCGGTGTAGGCCCGTTCATGAAAGCAAGGAGACGCTAGCACAGTATAATAATATCACGCGCAAGGTAACCTTGTAGGCCAGGCCTGCTAGTGAAACTTTGCACTGCGCTAGCCTGAATGTTTACTAATGTTTGGTGTCTCCAAAGCACGATCAGACTTCAGGACTAGCCAGTGATAAGTTTCATGCCAACTTCTAAGAGATTGGGATGTACAGTTCCCGCTTCGCACGCGCATGTATGAGCAACAGTAAGATATCAGGCTTTACAAAAGCACTCGGAAATTACAATAGCAGCCCCAAAGGTGGACAAAAATACCCAATGAGGCTGGAAAAAATTATTGAAGATATAGGAAACTGGAAAGGACGGGCCATTATGCAGGTTACGGGTGTTTATTTGAGGAAAAATCACACATTTTTGCTGATTTTGTTTGCATAACTTTCAAACGCAATTATCTCAAAACTTACTTTTTTGCACCAAAATTCTATCTCCTCCTAAACCAACTGACCAATTGTTCTAAAAGTTGGTATGATGTTGTGGTTTGGTATGACGCACAAACTAATAGAGCGTTTTTTCTAATTTTTTGTTTTGTTTTTGAGAAAAATGTGTTTTTATTAGCAAAAATGAGTTGCTGCCCTTTTTCTGTTATGTATTATAATAAAAATTATGTATAAAAAAAGTTTTTTACATTATCGAAAAAAGCTCTCTATTAGTTTGTAGTGATCCTACAGGAGTGCTTATTTCTCAAATTTTCTATCATTTGGTTGAGAATTGTAGGAGAAGATAGATTTTGAAATTTAGCTATTTTGGGGTCCCAAAATCCAATATGGCGGCGTTACCATGGCAACCATGAAAAAAATTTTTTTTTTCATATCGAATCTTACATTTTCAAAGGTGCTGAACACGGTGGTAATAGTTTAATCAAGCTCCTGTTGATAATGTAGAAAATCACTCCCAGGTGCCGCCCCCCCCCTTAAATTTTATGGTTCAATTTTTACATGAGATCGTTGGTTTTACTTATGTTTTTTTTTTCTAAATTAACAGTTATCTTAAAGGTGGTTTTCTTTTGTAATTCTTCCAGGAAAACAGAAATATCTTTTATCATATGGTTGGAAGTACCCCTTCCAGTATTAGTGTGGAGGTGCTTCTTCAAAGTCTCCTCAAAGCTTTGGTACCTACTACTGGTGATGAAGAAAGTGAGCTTATAATTTTTTTGCCCAGCAGCTTGCATCCTCTAAATTATAAACTCTAGGCATTTTTTGTTTCCCTGAAAGCTTTTGGTTTACTTCTGTGTTTAATACAGTTGAATTTCTTTAAACCCAAAGTGGCTAATTGGAAGAAAAAAAAAACAACAAAAAAACAAAAGGAATGGAAATCACCTGTTCATCTAAAATCCTTCTTTGTCTTTTTATTGTTTCTTGGGCTGAAATGAAAAGGTTTTGGAAGCCACTGCCTTTAAACCACAATATTTTCATGTCTTTTTTCTTCTTTTGTAATTTGACCTTAAAAAGAGAAAGCTGGTTTCTTAGATCTATAATACTCAAATCACAAACTTGCAATGACTTGACCAAGTCAAGTCTAGGTCTAGGCTATAGACAAAACTGAAAATGAAACATCGTTTAGTGGGTAGACTCTCACCAAACTGTTGGACAGTTGGGTAGCAAACGTCAGATGGTTCACCCATGGATACCACTGATAGTGTTAAAGTATGGGTGTGTGCTGGAGTCTATGTGTTGATCAACAATTTTAGCAATATACAGGCTTAGATATGTGTCAAGATGCCTTAGGATTCTGATGGGAAAGAGAGAATGTGGATGTGTACGTTAGAGAGAGGTGTTTATCACTGTAGTGATATGACTCTTTAAAACGTTCTGAGTGACTTTACTTCAGTAAGCAGTTAACTGTTTTGCATTAACACTGCAGTAAGCCTGGCTTTGCAGTCTAAAATAAGATCTATTGACTGTTCAAATTTCAACCCTTTCTCTTGACCTCTTGAGCTCAAAACACCAGTCAAAATTTCAAAAAGAAAATGCCATATATAGAGCCGTTTCTCTGGAATCCTTATTTGGCGAGTTAAGAAAGGCACAGTACGTTGCAAATGCTAGCCTGAACTTGATGCTTTGTAAAAACTCTCTTTTTTTCTTTATACTTTTTGATTTTATGTTCTAGTGATATTTTTTTTCTCTTTTTCATTGAAGTTTTATTATAATATAACTTTCCACATGTCTTATTCATAAAGAAACGCCTGATTCTGGTATTAAGGTAATAGTTTTATAAAGACCTTGTGTTTTTATACTCTAATGCAACATGCAAAAAATGTACGGCACAAAATAAATAATGCGTTGTGTTTTGCCTTCCCTAAATAGAAAGGAAATCTTGAACTGCATATTGCAAGCCATTTTAATTCAGAACTTAAAACATCAGTTGTCTTGCAACCAGTCCAAATGAATCTTTAGTCGAAATCTGAAGGAAGTGAGGTATTGGGGTCCCAGAAAAGCTTTTTTTTTCTCTACTTTCAAATAAAACAAACAGAAAAGCTTTAACATGCTTCTGTATGAAGTTATAGCCGTTTGAAATGGGCAGGGTCAAGACTTATGAAATTTCAGAAAGGGGAGAAAACAGCATTCAAAGTTTAGACAACTGTAAAGGTATTGAGACCTTAGCAACCGTACCAACTAAAATTAAACACTTAAAAAATAAAATTTGAACATTAATTAGCTGTGAAAACTGTTTAGAAGTGGTAAAAGCATCAATATCTAAAATGAAAAAAGTTTCAATTCCTGAACACCCACTAAACTTTTAAGCCTATATCTCCAGACTAAGCTTTTCGACTTATGACTCATTTGGACAGACTGCAAGACATTTGTAAACAATGAAACTGATGACTGCTTTTTTTGTTTTGTATTTTTCTCTCTCCCACAGGTGAAGCAAATGAAAGCAACAAAGAATCTCACAATGTCGCCCACTTTCAGAAACTTTTGTGCAAAGCCCTGAGTTCATTTCGCAAAATGCAAGATAAAACTTTGGTGATTTGCATTGATGCACTAGACCAAGTAAGGTGCTTATTTGTCAGGGATGTCGAGTAAAATATTCTTGATGGCTCTTGTACTAACTCTTGGTACTTTTCGTATGTCCTAAAACATAAGACTAAAAAGAAAAGCTTTTTCGTGGAAAAAAAATATCTGTCATGAAGAGTCTGAGATAAACTTGTACTGGCCTATTTGGAATGAGAATAGAGGACAAAATTATTGTTCTTGCCTGTAGGCAATTCACTTCTAAGAGGAATTTTTCGGACAGGAACTGTAATATGCGCTCTAGTGTCATTCCCAATAGCTGTTTGGGTCACTCTACACAGTGAGATTTTCAATGACACTTTGTTAAATGTTAAGCTTTATATTTTCTTGTCTGCAGTTATATCTGTATACTATATATAGTGGAACCGCGGAATAAAAAGCTGGTACAATGTTTGTAGAAACAGGTCTTATAATGGGGTGGGGGAGGTCTTTACTCAGGGGTAAATTACCATACCCGTATAAGGGCAGGTCCTTAAATTTAAAGTCACATAGAAGGGGTGGTTTTTAATTAGGGGGTCTCAATTGAGAGGTTCCACTTTATCTCTCATTATGAAGTTTTTAATAATGTTGCTTCTTGTCCTCCTATTACCACGTATTATACATGCCAATATGATTTTGAAGCATAAATTCTCAACAGCATAGTAGCAACCTCAATTGATGTACATTTTTTCTGACCCTCATACTATTTTTGTTTTTTGAGAAATACATGTTTTTTGTTTTTTGATATTTACATCTTAATTTTTAAAACAAATGTATTTATGTGTAATCAGGTTTAAAAAAGTTTTGTTTATAGCCTCTGTTCTAGAACTACTAGCACCCCATGAAATATTTGTGTGATAGAAATAGATAGCCTTTAAAGAAATTCGTCTTTGACCATGAATTTAAGCATTTAAAAAAAAAAATTTAGGTCATAACAGTTTTTCCCTAACTCCTTCCTAAGCTAATCAGCAAATGGGGAAAAAGGTAAATGTATGATATATATATAAACTTTCTCTGAATTTGTTTTGAAATATTTAACGTTTTCTCACAATAAGTGATAAAATTATGACTCTTCTTCTATGCAAAGGTTACTTAATTTGCATGGAATGTTCTAGAAGAATCAATAGAACGTTTCAGCTATGTCAAGTAAAAACTATAATTGGTATAATTGGTCTTGGTAGTCCTGTAAAAGTAAAACCTTAAATTTTAGGGGCTTGTAAAGTAACCTACGAAAACCACCAGTGTCTCAAAACAACATCTTGAATTTGGCAACATCAACAAAAGATGTCCTAAACATCATTACAGCCACATTTAAAAAAAAAATGCCATATATCAACCATGTGAAAGAATGGTACAGAGTCATCTTTAGGAGAAGATATACTGTTATGAAATAATTAGGGAAAGGAAAGAAACATATTCTGTTGCAAGGCTGGAAAAATATAAACTCCAATATATCTATTTTAAATCTTTGATAACAGAGCAGGCCTACCGAATTTAATATGTCTTGAGCCAATTCAGGCACTGCTTGAAAAGGCAATATTGCAATTCACTGTTTAAACGGCAGCAAACATTATAAGAATAAAAGCAAGGATCATTCCTTTCAACATGAGCAGAAACTTTTCTAACTTGTGCTCGTCATTTAAACCACAATTAGTTTCTTTGAGTAGAAACATAGTGGCCTGGGGAGATACAAGCGTTGTAGAGATTGACTCACATTTATGGGTCATGTGCCCTAATTCTTCTTGGCCTGTTTTTTTATGACTCAATGACCTTTAGCTGAAAGCACCTAATTGGTCAAAGATCAATGTACTCATGTCTGTTTTCCTTTTTCCCCTTTTTTTGTTGGTTTAAGCTGGAGGGTAACAGCGCCTTGGACCATCTGTCCTGGCTTCCCCCTACATTTCCGCACAATGTGCGTTGCATTGTAAGCACCAGCCTACACCGCCCAACAGCCTCCAGGCTATTTGAGTACCCTGTGCTTAAGCTGGATTTAGATCCTTTGCCCGAGCAGCATCTGCAACAGATAATGACAACATACCTGGGAAATTTTTGCAAGGTAAGGTAAAGATTTACAATCATTGAGCAGGGATGCATAAATCTTTGGGGTTTTTTCCTTTTTTTTTTCATTTGTTGAAAATTTTCTGGTTGTATGTGATTATTAATCTTCACCTTTTTTGATAGTGATAATCTAAGTTTAGTATCTGTAGAGAAAACCATACCTGAGACACTGTAATTTAGGTGTCCCCAGCAGTATTACAAAAACAAGAATAATAAACTGTTACACAACAGATGTCTGTGACACACGTTTTATTTGGAGTTGCAATGGGTAGCTCATTTCTGTTTCCTAAGCATTTGGCATTCCTGACAAGTCATTCGCACAAGAAACAGCTTCACTTTATTTTTTTTTAATTAAAGTTTATCTTAAGATGGGAATTCATGTAGTGCTGTTAGTTGGCAATCTGATTTCCTTATCTGACTTAAATAAGGACCATTTCATGTGGCTTTACGTCCCAAATATGAGGCTTTTTGTTCACCTCATATTTTTGCCAATTCTTGAAGGCAAACAGTGTCGATCGAGATAACAAAGAAAATAGAACTGTGCATGAAACAGTTTTCTCTTGTTATTTCTGTACTACAATTTACACGTTTTTATTGTTTTTGGATGCAAGCTGTTATGGCTGTACCATTATTAAAACTGTTACAAACTTTTCAATAGGTCTTTGAACTGCCTTTTTTATTGCTCTCAGAAACTTGAGCCAGGTCAGGTAGAAAAGATTATCAAGGACACAACGGCAGACAGCCCTTTGTGGGTGATGCTAATGGCTGAAGAACTGCGCGTTTTCGGTGACTTTCGTTTGATGGCTGACAGGATTGAAAGTTTCCCTCACTCTTTAGATGAATTCTTGGTTCAAGTTCTTGGTCGGTTGATTCAGGAAGATAATGAACAAGGCCTTATCAAAAAGGTAATGTATTTTGGAATACAAATACATAAAACAAAACAAAATTTAGAAATATTATCCGTCAGCATTTGTAAATGCAAATAAAATGAATTTTTATATCTCACTTTTAATTGAAAGAATATACCGTATACTAAATTAGAAAAAAAAAAGTTTTTTTAGCTTGTAATTCAAATTGCCCTGCTTTCTTTACTTTCTTTATCTGTTGCCCGACCAGTTTAAACAAGTTGGATGTTGAAAATTTTAATTTGAGGAAACGCCAAGAAATGTAAATTTGTTCCTCTTTTTCTTTATATGTCTTTCATTCTGTCCAAATGAGTCGTAAGTTGAATGGCTTAGTTTTGAGATGTAGGCTTTCAAAGTTGACTCGGTGTTCAGAAGTCGAAATTATTTTATTAGAGATAATGCGACTAGAATAATTTCTGAACAGTTTTTACTCCTGGTTTATGTTGAAATTATATGTTTTATGTGTTTAATTTTAATAAGTGTGGTTGCTAAGGTCTCTTCACCTTTATAGTCGTCTAAACTTTAAATGCAATTTTCTCTTTTTTTTCTGAAATTTTAAAAGACCTCACCCTGCTGACTTCAAATCACTATAACATCATACACAAGTGTGATAGAGCTTTTCCGTTTGTTGTAACTGAAAGTAGAGAAAATAAGCTCTTCTGTGACTTCAATAACTGACAACCTTCCAATTCTGACTTAAGACTAATTTTGATTAGTTGCAAGACATATTTTATATCAAAATCAGCTTGGAAAACTACACTGTTCAAAACACCCAGTGCCTTGTAATGTAAAAATTGCGACATCGGACTCATTGAAATTGGTCGTGAGAGTTGTTAACTTTTAAAAAGAAATATATTAAAAACAAGTATTCTTTTCTTTTTGAGTGTCAGATTTTGAATTAAAAAAATGAAAAGGGTCAGAGTCATTCATATATTATTTAATTTTGCTAGGGTCAAGGAATACTGTTGCTTTTTTTTTCTCATAAAGCTTCATTTGAGAGGCAAAGGTGGAATAAGTCATAAGTTGACAGTGCTTGCAAGTAAGTAAAAAAATTGTTTTCCTTTGAAAATTTTTTTTCCTGTGAAATTTGTCAATCATAACTTATAGTCCGGTGTGAGTATTTTGAACCCCATGAAAACCAAATTTGACTTCAAATCCAAAAACTGAATTATCAGTATAAATCACAAAAGCAGGAAAAAAAATTGACTTTCTGAACTAAGTTTGAATGAAGCAGATGTCTCACATCCAGGAAGAATGTCACAATGTTGTTGTTTAAACGTTTTGCTTTTTTGAACAAGACATTCTTTTGAGCTTCTAAACCTAACAATTTGATAAATAATCAGTATTTTCTGAGACCGTATTAAAACTTTTGTTAATATAAAAACAGAGGAAAAAAAAATTTTGACCGTAAAATGGTGTTCTTTGGAATAAAGAGTTTCTGTCTTAAGACGCATTCATCCTGCAGTGGAGACAAATACTTAAAGTATCAAAGATTCAAATTATATGAACTTTACTGTAGTTACCTGCTTGCCTAGCACCTGTTAATGACTGTAATGACCAAGTGTGACTTAAATAATTTGTTTTTTTTTTGTAGGTACTATGTCTGGTGGCTTGCTCCCGATCTGGAGGGCTCCCTAGCCAAAGCCTGCTCAGACTATGTGGAGATCTCCAGACCGAGGAGGAGCTACCGCTCATGTACTGGGCACAGGCCAGGAGAACACTGAAACCTTACCTGAGGGTCTCCATGGTTGTGGATGACACAGTCACATTTGCTCATCAGGCTGTGTTTAAAGTAATTAGAGAATAGTTAGTGGAGGCACTGTAATGTGCGTTCAGTAATGATGGTTCATTACAGTTTGGATACTCCAAACCTTATTGGCGCAAAATTTAACTTTTACTTAGTCTAAAAATTTTAGAGTAAAATTCACTTTTATCTTTCTGATGGAGTACATAGTCTCTTTCACATAAATCGTTATCAATATAAATTTTTTGATGCCTACTAATGATGAATACATAATGCAGCTAACTTTGAATATTTTAAACCCCCTGGGAACAAAATTTGACTCTATAGTATAGATTACTTGTATAAGTGGGGCATAAAACTCGAAATATGAATATCATAGTTAGAGTTAAGCAATTTTTTCAAGTTTCCCATGTTTGAATTCTATGAACTGGACTGTAGTTAAATAGCAAGGGATTCAAATAGACCTGTAGTGGAATGGCTGAGAATTGCTTGCCTTTGGCATAATTTAAATCCCATATTTCTAATTGGTGCTCTTTGAATGTGGGGGTGGCAAAAAGAACCCCTGATGCAGATAAGAAAACTTATGTTTTTTCCTCTACATAAATTGGATTGACAAAAGTACCCCATGATGCTCTAGATTGCATAAAAAGAAGCAGTGACCACTGGTCAGTATGTTTTAAATCTATTTGCCAAACCAATAATGCAAAGCATTTTGAAACCATTTTTTTACGAAGACACAAAGTTTCCGAGTTTATTTTCCAAATTTTTACATGAATAAGACATAAAAAAACGACCTACTGGGGCACTTTTGTACCCCCCTCCCCCCGTGCGTAGATAGGGTTACAAAAACACAATTTTTACCATGTTGACACAACCTTTCTGAATTATTGAATTAAGGGTAAGCTGTCTTTAAAACTGGTCACTTAGAAGTTTGGTCACCCTTCCCGCCCTCATCCACCCTCGTGAAACATATAAACACTTTGAGCAATAAAATGGGTTAGGCATTAGATTTATAAACACTTTTTTTTCTTTTTTTTTTTTTGGCATTCTGGTGCTATAAACTATGGGTCTCTGCTTTCTTTTTTTTGCTATTTACAGGCGGTAAATAGTCTTCTTCTCAGCACAGAAGCATTGAGGAAGGATTGGTACATACAGCTTGCTGACTACTATCAACAATGTTGCTCAGAGCCCAGAGTGAAAGTCTACAACCTTCCATACTACCTGCAAAGAACCAATCTCAAAAAGAGGTATACAACACACAACTCAAAAAAGCAAGAAATAAAGAGGTTGATCACAAATGACAAAGATTACTTTGTTAAATCATAATTGCAATAATGATAACATTGTTTTCTAAGACACCATAATTTGTGGTATATTTTAATCTTGGTCAAATACTTAATGTAGTGTACTTTAATGAAGCCTTATAAAAACAGCAATAACACTGGTATGCAGAAAACACACATTTCTTACGTAATGTCAGCTTAGTGAATTGGCTTCATAGCTTAGGCTGTTTCTATTTTTTTCTGTGATGAAAACAACCCACTCATGTGAGCAAACAGGCATCTGAAGAGCTTCATCTGGTTTTTTGTAACAGTGTTTTTTTTTGTTTGTTCTGTTTCTATATTTCAGGCTGGTTGATTTTGTTACAAAAGATAAAGATGCTTACAAGCTGATACCACCTTGGCATAGAAGCCATTTGTTAGAGGTACACTGATTCAAGTGGTGTTGCAGGCTTTCTCACTCTATCTAGAGTAGACTCTTTTAAAGCCTATTTTCCATCCCTTTTTCGGCAACCATTTTATTTGTGTTTATTTGTCTGTTAAATCTTTTACCCCCTCCTCATTTTCAAACATGAAACGTGAGTTTTGCCATATTTGCTTTGTTATACTGCAAGCCACATTCAGTTGTCCTTCGTCATGGTATTAATGTCTGTGTGTTTAGTGTGCTCTAATAGAAAGCTTTTTCTTCCCTATTTGTTTATCAGGAATTAAGATATTTAATTTGAAAAATTATAATTATATGAAGCTGGTCGAGCTTTTATTTAAAAAAAAAAATCCTTTACATTATTGTAGAGGTTCATTTGGTATGAGGAAACTATGATAGCTAGGTAAAAAAAATAATTAAATAATATTGATACCATCACTGTTTAGTTTTTTAAACTGGTGATAGTGGCTGTATACAGACATACACCTTACTGCATCATTACTGCACTTAATTGTCCTGTCATGGAAAATACAAAGAAAGTCGTACGTAGACAAACCTGAAATTCTTAAAAAAAACTTATCCTTAAACAAAATTTGTTAAAAAAAATTCGACTTAGATTATAAAAAAGCTGAATTATTAGTCTACATTACTGAAGAAAAATTAAGTTGTTAATCTGAATATAGTTCAAATCAAGCAAATATTTAAATTATCCCTGTTTGAAATATCTGAAATGTGACTGTGCTTCTTTGTACTGACAACGAAATGAAAAACTAAAGAAATTATAGTATTTCACTTAGTTTAAGAGCTTTTTGCATCCTTTGGTAAATTAATAAGAAATTTACTGAGTTTAAGAGCTTTCTTCATGCTTTGGCAGATTAAAAAAAAATTCCAATAATAAGAAATTTGGTGTATCCAGTAAGTTCAATATCCCACATGAGGCTGAAGCAAAACAAATATTTTTATTGCTAATAACCCTAATTTTAGATTCCTTGCTACCTCAAATTTCTCTTTTTGATCTTGATCTCATAGGCTGCTAGATGCCATGGATTGGCTGATGCTGTCATGCCTAATACAGCTCCAGTGCTCATGTGTCATAGCTGTGCCACATTCTCTCATTTCCACCCATCATGCACCTGGCCGACGCGAGACTGCTGCATGCTCTGCAGCAACTACTGTGGTGGAGGACTCAAAGGTGTTCCAGCCAGAGCTTGTGCCAGGCATGCAGGAGCTCGCGGACCCCAAAAATACAAGTGTTTGAAGTGCAATGCAGTCGTTCAGGAAAAACCTATTGGGCTTTCAGGGCCAGTGGTGCCAACGTTTGCGAAGCTTTGTTCACACTGTGGCTTTGGCAATAATGGAAAAAGGTGTGCCCATCTGACTTGTTATTAACATTTCTAGAAACTTTATTTTTTTGAAGGCAATAGGTTAGGCGTAGGCCACTGAAGTGAAGGCCTGTTACACCACCGTGAGTAGATGTCACAAATCTCTATGTCTTTCAATAAAGTTTGAGAAGGCTGGCCCACTCAAGATGAGAGAGACTCTGTTCTAAGTTTACTAGAAATCTCAAATAAGATAGATTTACAGAACTCTTATGTTTAAATTTGTTTTGCTTACTCAATGCTGGGTTTGCTCACCTGGAGTTAGGCCTACATAAACTTTTTTTTACATTTCCAGGAGGTAAACTAAAATATTTGAATGTTATTGTTACTTGGACTTCACTAAGCATTTAGTATTGCAAAATTTTTAAAATCCAAATGTAATAGAGGAATTCCCATCTACTTAAAAAAAGAAACTGTTTAGTCATCAAATTTTAAGAAATTGAGCTTGGAGAACTCTTCTGAAGAAGACAAACTCAATCAAATTTAATGCCATAATATTATGTATTGAATTTTCATGAACACCAAATACGCCTTTTTTCTTCATTGTTCAACTGTACCTAAATATAGAGTTTAACCCAGTATCTACTACATTTATTGCTCTATACAAAACAGTATCAAAAGCACAATTTCAAATTTGATTGCAATAGCCTACCAATGCCTCATTGTACAAGAAAAACAAACTATACTAGTACTGAGTGAGAATTTCAAGGGCTCCATAAAGCTAAGCAGGCCTAACCATTTTACAGGTTGGTAAACTGGAAAAAGTTAAAGTGGATGATTTACTTTCCCAAGACCATGACAACATGAGCTGTTGTTAAGATTGAGGAAGGCATTCATGTCATTTGCATTATAATACAGTCATTGCCTAAGGCTTGGCCCCACACACGCCTCAACAAACTGAGGTATTAAATTATTTGTAAGTGTTTGGAAAGGTATGGTTTCACATGGGCCAGAACAGTAAGCATGTGTTAGCTAAGGTTTTCTAACGGTGGGCAAATAAAAAAGTAAATGTACATTGATAATGTAAGTTTTAGGAGGTTTCTGAATCCAACCTTATTTTTATTGATTTTCTGAAACAATATGTCTGATGTTTTAGCCCTGCCTGCCTCTAAGCACCCTCTATTTCTAATGTAATCGTATATTTTTGGCAAATTTTACTCTCTGAAACCAAATGTAGAGACAATCTATTTAAAGATCTGCGATCCTTTTATATATATAATAGGCCTACTTTTATAATTTTTTTAATAAAAGTCTAATTTAAAGCAATTTCCTTAATTTAACCTACATTTATATATACATCATTCACACTTAATATTGGATCATATCTTTATTCATGATATGAAGATTCATCAGCAAAACGAGCCATTAACATTTTGAATTTTGAAAAATGTGCTGGTTTTTTTTAAAGTTTTCTTTTGCAGCTATTAAGACAAGTCAACTTTTCATAGAGTTGTCCACAGCTGTGTCTAGATCTTAAATCAAAGCAACTTTTCAGACAAGAAAATATCCACTTTTAATATTGGTTCAGATTAAAAATATACAGCGGTGTCAAAATGAGGTTTGTTACATTTTACCTCTAAATCCTTTGTATATATATATATACACAAATGTTGATCAGCCTAATAAGTGTATTGGCTAAAACCATTTCAGTTTGCTTTGATTTAAGATCTAGACATGTTAAAATTTCATGTTTTATGTGTTTAATTTTTATTTGACTTTACATCTTTACAGAGTTGTCTAAACTTTAAACACAATTTTCTCGCCTTTCTAAAATTTTACAAGTCCCTGCCAATTTTAAACGGTTATAACTTAAGGTAGAAGCATGACAGAGCTTTTCCCTCTGTTTAATTTGAAAATAAAGAAAATAAGCTTTCCGGTGATATTAATATGATACTGCTTTCCAATTTTGACTCAAGACTCATTTTGACTGTTTTCAAGACTTATCAACGGACGTTATATTGATTTCTTAAAGCATGTCAGTATAAGAATTTATACTGCATACGCTTTCCAATTCCTAACATTGTCATTCCACTGTTCTGTCAGGCAGAGCAACAAATTTAAAATTTGAGAAAAAAAAAATTTCTCTGCCAAGTAAGTCATTGAGGTAGGCCCCTACGTCAAAGAACTGACTATTCCAAAATATTATTTGTAGCTAAGATGTACTCATCTAGTTCTTACACAAGACAGATATGGTTGAAAAAAAAATATAGAAAAAATTTGAAATAGACAATTTTGTCAGATACCTTGGCTAGCCTTGGTGCAGCAGAGTTCCCTGACTTATGCTAAGAAAAGGCAGCAAAGTATTACTATGAATAAGCAGGCAAAACTTGTTACATGTATTTAACTATTTTCTTATTTAAAAATAAAATAAGCTACCTTTTTCATTAGATTTTAAGACGGTTAAGAGTAACAAAGTATTAAATTTTTATGATGCTTTAGATTAAAACCTAAAGAAATTTATATAATTTCACTTATATCTTCCTGATAGCCTACCTTGTCTCCTTCACATATGTCATTATCAATATAAGTTTACTTATGCCTACTAATGATGGACATATAATACAGTCCAGTTTCGATATTTAAAACCCTCAGGGAACAAAGTTCAAGTCTGGATATTCTGAAATTTAACTTTGCGGTTTATATCATTTGTATAATATGTATATTAGGTCATAAAATTGGTAATCTGAATACAATTTGAGTTGAACAAATATTCCATTTGTCCAAGTTTTGACCATTGATTTGTCTCGCGTCCTGGGGGCGAACAAGTCTGATGTCACAAGTTTTACCATTTAGAGACGTTATTTGTTTTAACAAAACATTTTTCAAAGCCTCCGAACATCAAAGTTTCATAAAACTATCAATATTTTGTGGAAAAATGTTAAAACTATTGTTGATTTTGAAGTATTGAGAAAAAAAAGAAGAAAAAATTAGACTTTTAAATGGGGTTTTCTCAGAAAAAGGAATGTCCGACTTCCAACTCATTCACCCTGGATTGTGAGACATGTGGACTTTGATGTACAGTACATGTATTTGTTATCATTTACCCAAGGTGCTCTCCAGCAGCAAACCTGTTCATGTTTTCCTCCAGTGTTTGTGACATCTGTGATAACCTAAACCAATTGGATGGATACCATGAATCATATACTTTTTTTTTTTTTCAAAACTTTCTCTTGTAAATTCTTGTCATTTCTGTGGCCATACGTTCTTGTGATTTTTAGAAACACAGTTTAAATAATCTTGCACTATTATTCCTGTGAGTGAAGAAAGTGAAAGAAGGAGAGAATCTTTGGTATTTAAAACCTGATTATTTTTAGAATGTGTTGATTTTTTTATGGTTTAAATTTATGTTAATGTGTAAGTGCAATTTGCCATTTAATGCAGGCCACAATTTGTGGGCATACTGAATGAAAAAAAAGCGGTTTTGTTCCAAAATGTTCTCAAATATTCTAACAGCCAATTGTTACAAATATTCTCACAGTCATTCCTTACAAGTTGCATGGTAGAAATTAAGTGTGAAAAGAAAACATTATTTAAAAACAGAGTGGTTTTTTTTATTACTGTTTAAATTCAATGAAAAATTATTTAATGAACTTTTCAAAGAAGTATGATTATTCAAGCACTTCTTTTAACACTTCAAAGCTTAAAAATGCTTTGTACAGGATAATAATAAATAATTGTAATAATAAATGAAATTTATTGTGATCATTATTACACCACAGTCTGGTATGCTCAATGCCTCTGTGCAACAAAGAGTTTCTTTGATCTGTTTCCAAGATATATAAGCATGAACCAAGTAAGAACTGTATTTCCCATATTACCATAATCAAATTTCTTTTTACGTATAAGTATTTACCTTTTGTTTTACACTTTTTGAAATAATTATATATTATCTTCATACTTTTCACCTCTTTTTACATTCATTAGAATAATAATTCCATTTAATTTTTCTAAAAACGTGAGCAAAGCAACAAGGGAAACAAATGCGAATGATTTGTCACATGTTTTATCTTTGATTTGAGATGTAGGGCCTATATCGTAAAATTAACTCATTTGAGTTGTAGGGCCTATATTGTTACATGAACTCATTTGAGTTGTGGGGCCTATACTGTTACATAAACTCATTTGAGTTGTAGGGCCTATATTGCAAAATATACTCTCGTACTATAATAGAGAGCCGTACATATTATTAGTCTCAACTTTCTCCCATGTATGAAGGTGAATCAATAAACTTAGGTTTTGTATCATCACAGTCTAATGAAGTTGATCTTCTTGCCCAGACAAACAGAGTACAGGCCAGACATCGCATTTTCAGTAGATGTGAAAATCTCTCTTTTTTATGTCGGACTTAGGGAGGGCCAGGTTACAAACTCAGAATGCTTAATGAGTTCTGTTTTGCTTTATGTATCCTTCAAACTCAAATAAAAAAGATAAATTTAACACCACTCATGCTCCAGTTTGTTATTTTTTTGACCTGTTAAAAAGGTGTGTCTCATAACCTTCAAGATTGTGTCAAATCTCCTTTTTCAAGATTTTACAATTTTTTTTTGTAGGTGCTTTAACATGAAACCTACAAAAAGCCTTGCATGCATAGCTATATTCAACATAACTTGCTGTATTCAAGTTTTGTATGATATCAATTTTATCTCAAATTCAACTCTTTAAACCTAAGCGGCTACAGCCTTCACACCTACAGCCTTCACACTGCGGACATTAGCACAAGCGGCTGCAGTGTGCGGTCGGTAAACACACCATTTAATACATATAAGTATGAAATACTCATTGGATAAAAGAGCGAAACATTTCCACAACAATTTTTTTTATGGTGAGTATTTAAAATGAAACGGATGAGAGAATTTAAAGATTGACGAAAAAGTTTTGTGGCTCATGGTCTATACACCATCCTGTTATAGATTCGAATCAGGATTTGAGATTTTTGACAACTTTCTTTCCAGCTTTATCATCGGTGCATTGTTTGATATTAAAAAAAACAACCCTGAACTCTCTTAAGTTTGTCATTCGTAATGATGTAAAACCAGAACAGTGATGCTACCCAAATGACATAATAAAAACTCAAAAATAAAGTGGCACTATCTGCTTAGTCCTAAAATGAAGATATTGGCTTCTTGTTACTTCTGCAGAAATCCTACTTATGACCTTAGCTAAAGTTAAATAATGAAAAGTAATCCATGTTTCTTTCAAAGACGCGTCCTGAATTTGTCAGGAAGGTTTTGTCTGGTTTGAGAAAACATGTTATCCCTTTCTCGTAGTACAAAACTAAGATAAGGCATTAAGCCTACTAACATAAATGTTCTTTTAGATCCATTATGAAATAGCGTCATCATTTTTAGTTCTGTTCTTATAGTATTGATTTCAGCATAAGTTTATATCTGTTCAGAAATCTAATTTGAATGTGGCCTCATCTTAAAAAAGTGATCGTGTACATTTTAACTGATTTTATTATGATCCTTAAACTCAAAACAGTACAGACAGCAATAATACCAGTTAAGTCTTTTAGAATCCTAGTAACATATCACCATCATCAAATCCCTTTAACGATGTTTTTTGTTACTCCACGCCAGAAATGCTCTGTTTTTGAAAGAATTTAAAGTTATGAAGTTAGCAGTGGAGAGAGTGGAAATGCCCGAAATCTCTACCTTTAGTATAATTCGAACCTTCGATTTAAAGTAGCTTCGGCACCCACCGCATTGCCACTTAGAAAAACATAGCTTATACCATGTCGCCACTACGCTCCTTTCAGAAGAATTTTTATAGTGAAGGTCCTTGCTTAGCCTCTCTAAGCGACTCGCTTACTTAACCAGGAAGATCCAAATCGCGCCAAAGGTAACCATTTGAATCCGGAAGCGCACAAACACTTAGCTATAAACAACAAACACAGAGAAGAAACGATAACATTTAAGGTGTGCCTCATGTTTATTCAAAAATTTTCTGTGTAGCATCAGCATTAAATTTACCCAAGATGTGCTCAGAAGTTCTCTGCCATGGCTTGTTTGAAATTATCAGAAAGGACTTTAACTCAAGGTTTTCTATTCAGTAATAAGGGTAAAAATCAGAACAGCTTATTAAGCACCAATTAAACCTTTTAGAACCCCAAGTAGAATGGCATCATTATTCGTTAAGTCTTACGAAATGAAGAGTTTTCCATCTTGTTAACCTAAAACTGGTCAAAATTTATTCCGCTTTGTAGTCTCAGCTAAAATTAGGGAGACAAGATCAGGTCTGTCGAGGGCGCGCCCTGAAATTCTCGGCGACGGCCTGTTTGGTTTGAAAAGAATACATGCGAAATAAGACTACTACCATCTTAAACGGCGTCATCATTTTGTTCACTTTTTTAAAAAACTTCTGTTAAAATGATTAATATGATCTAAATATAATCAGCTGAAAATTTATTGCACATAAACCTCTTTATCATGTTCAATAATAAGGTGAAACAGTACAGATAAAGTGGTACCTTAAGAGCTCCTAATAAATATGGCATCATCCTCACCAGTGCCTTTATTTCAATGACTTTTTCGGTATCTTGTTTCTTCTGGTCAGAAATCCACGGTGTAGCTTCAGCCTGTAATAATTGAAATTGATCGAAGACGCGTACCGAAGTTCTAGTTTAATAAGACTATCTCCACCTTTAATATTTTAAAACCACATGCTCTCCAAACACCTGAAGGGAGGTCTTTTTCCAGTTCTTTAACAAAGCTCTCCTCCGGTAAAACCAGTCAAGAAAGGTCTGGCTGAATAATTTAGTAACCCAGGCGCTGTGAAGTACTCTGTTGTTAAGGTCAGTGCGTCCCCTTATTTCCTCGTTTTGTTTTACAGTCTTGGAGAATATTACATTCGGAAAATGAGAATCCCCCCCCCCCTCCTTTTTTTCCAAAAAAAAGAAAATGGAAAACATCTCAAACAAAAGATTGTAGTCATTTCTTGTAAGGCTATAAAAAACATAGAATAAGATAAGAGATAAGATACGTTAATTCTTTATTAATCCCCCGCCCGGAGGAAATTCAATGTGTATAGTATAAAAATCTCGTAAAACACAAACACAATTTACATAATATATAAAGTGTATAATAATATCAAAGTATAATTGTAAATATTTAAACATGGGAAGTAAAAATGTTGTATATATAAATATGTATTTTAAGACATGCGCTTTAATATGGTGTAAATTTTATGGTCGTATGTGGACTTAGGATTTGAATAAGGTCGAATTAAATTATAAATTTGACATAAGGAATGATATTGTGTTGAATTACAAATGTTAGTAAATAGGATTAAAAAAAATAAGTAGTGGAGACAGAACCCGTTCGCTATTAAATGATTGAAAAATATTAAGGTACTAAATGCAGGCATATTTCGGGCATTATTTCCACTTAAGGTGTAACCTCTAACTACTGCTAATGTAATGCATTTTAATCTTTAAATTATAGAAAAAATAGAGCTGAAAAATCAGCTACGTAACACTGTTATAAATACACTATTGTTACGATGTCAAACATGTGTAATTGTTACAAGTAGAAGATGTAGAGAAATTTTCTATAGAAATGAAGTAAAGTCATTTTGGTTCACAAATAATAGCCTACATCAAGAAGTCCAAAAGAAAGTATACATTCTCTTTTTTGGAATGCAAAAAATACAGAGTAAACTGCAATGAGAACCCATATAGTTTTTACAAGGGCGTATTGAATGAAATGAAAGCTCTTAGCATTGAAGCTAATTTTGTACTCTGGACCTCAATTTTTGATAATAAGTGAAAATGGGAGTTAGTTCCTGTGCGAACTTGTGTGAGAAGCAAAGCAAATTTGTTTTTAAATAAGCGGCAAAATCCTACAATGACGTCATGATATGCTATAAAAACCGAAAATAAAAAAAACACTTATTAATTTTCAAATGTGCACAAAACTCCAAGGAGACCACGTGCACTGGGAACAGTGCTTGAATTAAAGTGACCCATTGCGGAGACCAAATTCAACTTAAACGAACTGTAACACAACAATCAGTTTTACGGCAACTTCGAATGAGTCAAATGTAAAAAAAAAGAACTTTGGAAAGCATCTTTTGAATGCAGATTCATTCCTCTTTTTTTCAATGCTTTAAATTTACCGAACATCTAATATCTTTCCAAAAACATCAACAATTTCATTTAGAAGCTGTGAAAATGCCATGTTAAGGTAATTAACTCCTTTTTATGTAAAGATTGCAACATCCGGCTCATTTGATTTGATTGCGAGTCATTTAGATCTAAGCTTAGACTAAATCGTGTTCTAGACTTAACACTATTGTATTTTATTACGAGACTTTAAGATCTAAGCTTAGGCTAATTCATGTTCTAGACTTTACACCATTAACTATCATTTTCTTTGTGTTCGCAATGCCCTAATTTATATTAATATTCCACACTTTCTTTAAATGAACGTTCAATCATATTTTGCAGATTAACGTTTCAAGCTAGTGCAACATAATGTGGTCTCTGGGTCCTTATTATGGTTTAAACTAATCAAACTTCTTCCCTCTTTTTTAAACTGTGATTGTGTCTCTAGTAGGCCTAACGCTTAATATATGAGCAAAGCTAGACTGCGAATCAAGTAATGTGTGAATATTTTAGTGGCGCATATTCGGCCTTCACCGCAAAGCCAATGTCAAACCACCAGTCGTGATTCTAGTTCATAGAAGTATGTAAGCCAAGCGATAATATAAAAGAACAAATGATTTTTACTCGGCGACATCTTATAAAGTCCTGAACCTTGTAGAGTCGAGTGCGATATGAGGACATTAATTTTTTTTTTAATTAAAGGTGCATTTTGGAGCTTTGCTCTTTGGAAAGAGAAACCATATCAGCCTTTCCAAAAAGTGTACATAACTTAATTAATAATGCTTTGTCGGGATGATCGCGGGTTTTGAAATTAACACTACAGACTTTAAGCAGCAACACGTGAGTATGACGCGAACGTCTGTGGCGTCTATTTTTAGAAACTGGTTTCATTATTTTTATAGTTTCCTCAATCTGCTTTCCCGATTTTCACGTACGCGTAGTGCGACACGGTGCGTGTGCTAAAGGTCTCTATTTCCAAAATAAACCTTATTAACCCCACCACCATTCAACTGCATCTAAAACGTCCATATCTGATAGTTTTTAGACTTGTAATGCTCTGAAATATGAGTTGAATTGGCTTTGGTGTGTATTGACCTGCTGGGTTAAACATTTAAAGTCATGAAACTGCCTTCGGCGGTGGAGGACTCTAAACATATTTATTTATTTATTGTTTATTTTGAGTTCATAACTTTATGTACACGAAAATAAGAGAAAAGCCCCAATGTAGAATTAAGTACTTAACATGTAAGTCATTGTAACTCGCCATTATGATACCACCACAAAGTCAAAGGGAGAGTATAATGGTATTTACTTTAGTAGATCAGCAGAATGAAGGATCAGTCCATCACATAATCCTTGGCCGGGAAAAATATCACTGGACTTACATGCGTAACGTAGTCCAGCAAACTAGGACTAAAGTCTTACAATCTCCTTAATTCAACATAAAGTCGTATGGGAGTTTTGTGTTCCCCGATGTTTCTGTTTCCGTAGGTGCAGCTTATGACTGAGGGATGATTTAGAGGAATCATGTTTCAAGGTCTTGGCTAGCACAAGTACACAAGGTGATCCCTCCTTACGCATAGTTTATTCTCGATCTTATAATATTCTGCTCATAACAAGGAATATTTTTTGTGATGGACGCAAATAAAAAAATGCCCTTACCATGAAACGAACTTTAGCAAACTAAATATAAAGCATCGATGTCGTTTCGACAATAAGAGTCATGAAAGACGGGGTATCTCTTAAAATATAGAATTTGTACTCTACAGAGGTGTCAACAATGTGACGGATAATGATTTCGACTAATGCTCTAGTCAAGGATGAATACACAAAGATTGATGTTAAGAGAGAGAGAG
>BMAT01002305.1:284774-309737 GCA_019649035.1 Elysia marginata | reverse complement strand
AAAAAAAAAAAACAAAAACAAAAACCCAAAACAAAGAAAAAAAAAAGCATTGTTTGAACCTAAAGCTTTTGTTTTCGCTAGCATTTAAATTCAGTTTTGATTTGGTCTGTGATTTATTTCTCTATAACGTTATATTGATTTCTGCATATCAGATAACCCCACCCCCTCTTCCCAAATCTAAAAAGAGTTGGGTAACATTAACAGACAGCTTTTGTGTCGCCCTTGTAAAAGAAAAAAAAAGTGCGAAGACCAAGTATATTACGAGTACACAGGCATTTGACATCACACGCGCATGATTTCGTGTTAGTTGCAAATTTCACCGCAGACTGCTTCCACCATTGAATGAAGAGCAGCAAAAGAGATTTTAGACTGATTACTCTAATGATTTAAATCAGTTTTGGACTACAATAGCAATTAGCGCAGTGTTTAATCAAGCAGAGTGTAGCGCAATTAAAACAGTTGGTTGTGATTACGGCCTTATAACGACCCCCCCTGGGGATTTTAACTCAAGTTCGATATTATACAGTGCAGTCCTTATTGACGTTGTAGGGGTGATTATTGTGAGAAATACGATACTGAATTTTTATTTTGTTTAAAGGCCGAAGGGCGAGAGGGAGACAATTAAATGCTTCAAGCCTGGTTTTAACAGAGTTTAATTGAACGAGGCTAAAAAAATTGGTTTGACGTAAAATGGATTTTCCAGGGAATTAGATTTAAGCCGTGCAGGAAAATGTATGTACAAATCAAAGAATAGGTTTTTTTTTCTTTCCAATTAAACTTAATGACTGTAATCCAACGTAGGAACAGCAAACAAACCGATCATCACTGTTTAAAGTATCATTCATTTGCTGATGAATGCTATATACATCTAGAAGCCTGTCGTTACAAAGTGTTATTGTTCGCACTAGACCTAATCTACTTGAGTCTACTTTTCTGAAAAAAAAAAACAACCCCAAACCATTTAATGCATTAAGCTATCATATGCATGGTAGAACCCTTTGGTTTTCTTTAATATTATACCCATTTAAAATGGTTTGTGTTTTTACCCTTATACAACTTTTTAAAATGTGTACTGACACCCTGACCAACGTTTCAGTAGATTTTAGACGCTCTATAAATACATACATGTAAAATATCAATTTCCGATTTATGTCAACTTGCTTAGTCGGTTCAATTTATCTTAGCTGAGGTTCAAAAGAACGCGTTTCATTTAAAGTAAGAGCAGATATTATCTTTTTGTTTTGCTAAAACGAGCTGAAAAACAGACTAACGTTCATTGACATAAGGATGCAATATCATATAAAAGAAAACTATAGATGTTTGTTAAAAAAAAGCAAGCTTCTAAAATTTTATAATAACAATATAAGTTGGTCAGAATGAAAAGAAAATGAAACCTGCACCTGTGTTTAGCGATGACATTTCTTTGCTTCTAAAAAATAGGATGCATCATAGGTATTACTAAATAATAAATTAAAAGCCTATGGCATTCTTTAGATTTTATAGCAGTATAAAGCAAATGAAACATATTATATCAATACTAAATAAACGCGATTTGTCCATCATTGGGCGATATTTGTTCATAGAGAAATCTGTAAGCAAATGCATCTTAATTAAGTTCTCATCTTCAATTACAAAAGAAAACAAAACAAAAAAAAAAAAACAAAACAAACGTAAGACACAATTGAGATCCAAAATCAATTTAAAAGAGTTATGTATGAAAAAGATATAAAAAAGGCTTGCTCCAGGAGAGGCTCGAACTCTCAACCTCCGCATAACTTATCCCGTGAGTTACCGCACAGGGAAGGTACTGTCTATAAGTACGGCGCGCTAACCGATTGTGCCACTGGAGCTCCGGTTTGCAGTCCTTAAATTAAAATAACATTATAATTTTGTAAAGATTGTAAGCCACAAATTGAGTGTGGCTACATTGCGATTGCATGTTTTCGTGTGTAAATAACAAAATAGGAAAAAGAAAAACAATAACAAAGTAGAACATGCGCTACTATACTCAACAAGCCTGTGAGTCTAAACGTAAACAAACTATTGAATGAAAGTTCTAATGATCTGTCTCTTTCGAGGTCTTAGTGTAGTTGGGGTAAGTGAGAACTCAACTTGTATTTTGTTGTTATGGACCGTCCCAAAACAAAGCAAAGCGCATTAGAAAACAATGACATTGACATCGTTTCAATACACATTCACAGAACAATATGAAGTTGGGACAGATTCATTTGGAATAGGTGCGTTTTTAACGCAGACTTGAACTCCTGAAAGTCCTTTATCTGTCTAATGGGCAGAGGAAGTTATTCATTTCATATTCATATGCATTTGCTTTCTTGATCATATTATAAAAGTAATAAGTAACAACGATTAAAAAAAGAAAATAAATCATTGAGCATTGTCTTTAAAAAGCAGCGTCGCGAGATAAAGAAAGAAAGAGAGAGAGAGAGAGTGTGTGTGTGTGTGTGAGAGAGAGAGGGAGGGAGAGATAGAAAGAAGACTTGAAATAAGAGAGATAGACAAACATAATTGCGAGGTAGTATAGAACAGAGAGGAAGGTAGGGGGAAAAAGAGATATAATAACAAAATGGAGAGCAATAGCCAGAGAGCGAGAAAGACAGTGATAGAGACATGGAAATAGAGAAATAGAGAGACACAATCAGCTAGAGACATAGATAGAGAGAGAAGCAGGCAGACCTAAAACTCGAACTGCAACAAGCCTGTATAGCCATTGTAATGATTGCAAATCAGATTAGTTGCTATTCGATTCCGGTGTCGACTAATTCACTACTGAGACATCTTTTTCTATAAAATGTTACCAGTTCCTTTAGAAGTTTTTCTTTTTTATTTACAGATAACATGCTCTTTATCAGTGAAGGGAAAAATTAAATTTTACTTCGTGGGAAAAATAGTTAGGAACAATATATTTGCTGTCATCATCATCATCATCATCATCATCATCATCATCATCATCATCATCATCATCACCACCACCATCATCATCAATATCAATATACCCATCATCGTCGTCGTCATTATTAATATTATATCTATTATTATTATATCATTCGTATTATCGCAATTAACATTTTTATTTTTTTTCTTCTTCTTCTTCTTCTTCTTCTTCTTTTTACTATTATCATTATTATTATTATTATTATTATTATTATTATTATTATTATTATAATTACTATCATTGTTACCATTATTACCATCACCCATGTTTTATTTATTATTATTACTTATATCATAACTATTGTTATAATTAACATTATTACTGTTATTATTGTGGTTGTTGTCGCTGTTGCTTTAAATAAACAACTAGTTAAGTCAATAGGGTAACATTTTTCCGAAAGCTGTGCCCGCTGTTTTCCTTTCTCTTTAAAAGTGCTCGCACGTTGTTGTAGTATTGTAAAAGTGGATCACTTGGAAACACGGTCTTTGGAGGTCACAGATCTTGAGAAGGATTTGGGTGTTGTCTTTAACCAAGAACTTACATTTGATTTTACATTATTATTGATGGTTGTGTAAAAAAAAGCAAACAGATTAATACGTATCATCTGTATAACTTTTATCTGTTTTTGATAGATATAATTATGATTCTTTCTATGTTAGACCTATTGTGGAGTATGGAAATTGTATTTGGTGCTCTATGTTCAAGAGACAGTGCATGATTGAAAATGTTCAGAGAAGAGCAACTTAACTTGCTACAGGAATTTCGGTAACGTCGTATGCAGGTAGATGGAAAAAAATCTCAAGTAACTGAATAAGAATCGGAGGCGATCTCATTCATTTGTAGTTGTACGAAATTATTCACCAACATAATGGCTTTAAGGCATCATATTTTTTAACCTTTTATAACATTGCACTTACAAGAGTAGTTTATTTGAAAGTTTTTATGAGTAGGTGCAGTACAAATATGTTCCAGAGAATATTAAAAACTTGAAATACCTTACGATATAAGAGAAAAAAAGCATCATCCTTTAACGTGTTTTGAATCAAGTTGATCGTGAATTGGTGTCTCCTATATATAATTTTGATTAGTTTTCGTTTTTTCTTTTTTCTGGGGTGGGGGGAGGTGCGTTTAAAAGATAATAATCCTATGTGGCCGTTGTAATGATGCGATATTAATTTTTAACTAATATCCATTGAATGGTTAACTGTGTCAGTCCTCAATGAATTCATAAGATCATCATTTAAGCATAGATCTTTAAAGACTTTGGCCTTGAACCCCAAAATCCTAAAAAAAAAGAAAACCACTAATTTACACAACTCTATAGTTTTAAAAAAGAACATCGAAACAATAGAATGACGCGTCCCATGGGTTATAATCGAGAAATTCCTACAACCAGACAGGCAGGGTATAAAAAACTAAAGCTCTCCGGAGAAGTTGTAACGGCTTGAATCACTCTCTTAGGATTAATAGGAATCTTCGATGAACATTCAACAGAAAAAAAAGATAACAAAAAAGATGATGGATATAGGCTACAGTTAGATAGTTAACAGATAGAGAAAGATAAATACCGAGATGAACCTATGAGAAAAAAAATAGAGGAGACCTTAGTAAATAGGCGCAAGAAGTGCGAACTGAATACTAAAGGAAGTATAATACTGAAAATATAATCATTCAGATAAAATAATCGTGCGTAAACTGATATGAACTTAAATATATATAAATGTATATATAGATTCTAGGTTTTTATGTCATGAAATACAGTGCTCAACTTGTATATATATATACCAAGGCACATAATAGATATTTAGATAAATGTGCATGCAACACTCTGCATATGTTTTAAAAATGGCTTCAAATGTACTGGGGCATTACAGCCGCTGCTGCTACTGTGGCGATACAGTTTCGCTGAGCAACGAAACCAAATTTCTCATAAGGGATTAATACAAAGTAATAAAAAGTAAATAATGTCAAAGAGCAACGAAGAGCTAAAAGAGAACGAAGTAGAGAGGTACGGAGAAGAAAGAGAAAGACTCGAGAAAATGAAAAAAGATATAAGAAAGAGAGAAGGAAAGAGAGAGTGAGAGAGAGGAGAGAGACCAAGAGAAAGCGAGACGGAAAATAAGTAGAGGGGGGCATGTATCTAATGTGTTCTGATAGATCAATAGGTAGGAAGGTTTTCACATAATTTCATGCTAACAGCATGAAGGAAAAGTGCTCGACATACTTAAAACCTCCAAAGAATAGTAGATAAATGCTTATGTTTCGCCTCATGAAAACATGCTAATAAACAATAAAAGAATAATAAAGGAATAAAAAGAACAAGCATTATTAAAACCCAAAATGAGGTTACTTTAAAAACCCTCTAACTTAATAATTGTAGTTAAAATGCTTTTGGGATTATTGCTACCAGTGCATTGATCCGTTAAGTAAACAGGCCCAAGGCAAAATAACTGTACAATTACTTTCAGTCGTGCCACGCATCCACATTTTGCATCTTTAAATGATATCATATAATCAAAATATACGAAAAAGAGTAATTATTATGAAAAATGCTTAAATTTTAGACTGAACCTGGCAAGAATACTTTGCGATAACCTCTGAATACTACTACCACTAATAAAAAAACAACTACAACAACATCTAGTATAACTGCTACTACTACTACTACTACTACTACTACTACTACTACAAGGCCCTACCGCTGCTGCTGCTACTACTATAGGGCCAGGTTATGACCATATACAGTTACAGGATGTAAGCCTTTGCATGAAAACTTCATTCTCTACGATAATTTTGCCTGAGAGAAACACTGCACTCATTAGTAAATTTAAAATGAAAAACTGTACGCAACTACATCAGATCTAGCAAGTAAAAGGGGGGGGGGGGCGCGCAAAAACTCCCATCATTACCCACAAATTTAGCGACGACGCCCGCACGGAGAGGCGTGTAACAAGATCACTGTTCCTATCATATCCTCATTTTCCCCTCAGATACAGTCTCATCACACAGGGTGATTGGATAAAAAATCTGACAAATATCCATGGATGTTGTGTAACAGCCATTGCATTTCGCAACACCTTACTTTTTTTTACCCTTTTCTCTAGTTTCAAAGCTTCCTAAAAAACCGCCAATGCTAGTACTAAAGGCAGACCATTTTTAAAAAAAAATGTAGAATCAAGGCTTATCATACATTTTATATATTTTATTTACAAACTTGTTTTTCAATCGTCGATTCGAATTTTAAATGACGTTTCGGGCATCATCATCATTATCTTCATCATTACCACAACCACCACATCCATCGTCATCACCATCATCATCATCATCATCATCATCATCATCATCATCATCATCTTCAATTGTAGATCTGCCCATCCGACAAAGTGGAGCATATCCTCAACATTCAGTTTAAATTGCATTTAGTTTAAATTCAAAAGGGAAACTGTTCTTGGGAGTGCATAAACATAATAAGTCAAATTTAGTTGTAACATTAGTCAAAACATTGAAAACGACACATTAAAAAACGTACCTTAGTTCAGTTTCAAGGAAACAATAGTCCATTCATCATTATTTTTCGTTACACATAGTAATCCTTTCGCGAGAGAGTGAAGGGCATAACCGCTCTTTACCACCGGTACTTCTCTTTCAAAGTGAAATTAAAGAGGGAGAGAAAGAGAGAGATGGGAGGAGAGAGAAAGAAAAATAGAGGAAAAAGAGATAGATAGATTTGTATATAGATAGGGAGAGAAAGAGAGAGAGGGAAATTGAGAGAGAGGGAGAGAAAGAGAGAGAGAGAAGAGAGAGAAGAGAGAGAGAGAGAGAGAAGAGAGAGAGAGAGAGAGAGAGAGAGAGAGAGAGAGAGAGAGAGAGAAAATCACACACACAAAGAGAGGATGTTGCACAAGAATCTTGTCAGATGGAGACACTTTGACAAGAGCCTTTGATTTATCCTTCAAGTCCGTCTTGTGAAATTCAAGCTGCAATCGTAAATTTTCCCCAGTAGGCCTAATCCGCTTTCTTCTTAGAAATGTCGGATTTTCCAGCCATTTTCCATTTTGCTAAAACGGTAACTTGATAAAGTTTTTAAAAGACGATGTTTTTCATCTTAGAGTTGCAAATGGAACAGTTACGCCAATGCCCTTTTATTTTATCTTTTGTGAAGAAAAGTTTTTGAACGTCTAATGTAGACAAATTTGTTTTCAGAATCATTAAAAACTACTGATCATGATTTAAATTGTTGTTTCAGACACTACTAATTTTTCGTCGTTATTGTTACCAACAACATCCTTACCATCATCACGGTCATCATCAACAACATCCTTACTATCATCACGGTCATCATCAACAACATTTTTACCATCATCACGGTCATCATCAACAAGATCCTTACCATCACCACAGTCATCTTCAACAACATCCTTACCATCATCACGGTCATCTTTAACAACATCCTTAACATCATCACAGTAATCATCAACAACATTCTTACCATCATCGCGATCATCAACAACAAGATCCTTACCATCATCACGGTCATCATCAACAACATCCTTACCATCATCACGGTCACCATCAACAACATCCTTACCAACATCACAGTCATCATCAACAGAATCAATACGATTATTACGGACATCATCAATAACATCACTACCACTATTGCAGTCAACATCACCAAGATTACTACCATAATTATCACGGCCATCATGAACAACATTACCATCATCATTACGGTCATTATGAACAAAATCACTGTCATTATTACGGTCATTATGAATAAAATCTCTATCATTATCACGTCATCATGAATATAATCTCTATCATTATCACGTCATTATGAATAAAGTCACTATCATTATCACGTCATCATGAAAAACATTACTATGATTATTACGGTTATCATGAACAACATCACTATCATTATTACTGTCATCCGTAACAACATCACTATTTTTCTCAGGGATAACATCAACACCATCGCTATCATTATTACGGTTATCATGAACAACATCACTATCATTATTACGGACATCATGAACACTATCACTACCACTATTGCAGTCAACATCGCCAGCATGACATCATGAACAAAATCTTTATCATGATCACGGTCATCATCAAAAACATCACTATCATTATTACAGCCATCATAAAAAACATTACTCTTATTATTACAGCCTTCATGGATAACATCTCTATCATTATTACGGACACCATCAACATCATCACTACCACTGGTGCAGTCAACATCACCAACATGACTACCATTATTAGGGACATCTTCAACAACATTCCTATCATTATTAGAGATAACATCAACAACATCACTATCAGTAACACAGTCCCCATGAACAACATCCCTATCATTATTACGGACATAATAAAAACATTACTATCATAATTACTGTCATCCTCAACAACATCACTATCATTATTAGAGATAACATCAATAACATCACTATGATGTTAACGGTCATCACCGATAGCATCACCATAATTATAGCTGTTATCACCATCATCATTATCCCAATCATCTTCATCATCAGTTTTGGCACAGCAACTGTCATAATCATTATCGTTATTATCTGGGTCTCTTTTCTTTTGCGAACAGAACGTATAATTATGACAAACCGCCAGCGAAAAGACCCAAATCTCACTTGCGTACATGCAAATGCTTAAAATACATTAATATCTTTAGAATTTAAGCGTTTTACTTTTACAAAAGCTTATCTTTTTACAATTTTGAAAATTTAAGTGATCGATTAACAGCAAGTTGGAAACTCTGCATAGCAATGCTATAAAGCTTGTTGGAAACATTAATGTTTCAAATCAACTAATAGGATTTCGGTTTTAACCATGCATTGATCTCCTAAAAATCCTAATTTAGACTTACACTTTTAACTTTTTTTCTCTTCTACATTTTTACCTTTTTTTAGACGTTACCTTCCTGCATTTTTTGTTAATCTCTATCTTCTCTCTCTCTCTCTCTCTCTCTCTCTCTCTCTCTCTCTCTCTCTCTCTTTCTCTATCCCTCCCTCCTTCCTTCCTCTTTTCCCGGCTCATTCTGATTTATGTAGTGCATTTTCATAGCACTGTCGAAGCGTATAAAATCCGCTCTCTTAGGATTTCCTTCTATACACCCAGATATATCACTTAATTATTTTTTTAAGTGCAGCTCAACTCATTAGGAAGATTGCTAGCCTTAGGGATCACGAAAAAAACATTAGCATAACCAACTCCTTCTTTTGTCTGCTTGTCTCTCCGTTTTTTACAGTATCTCTCCGTTATACCATTATTTTATCTAGCTGTTCTTAATCATCGCTTCTTTGAAATAGATTATATCGCTGACATCGAGCGAGCTTCTCAATTTAGTGCCCATTCCAAGCTGCACGTTTTATTTGTCGAGATTCATGGACGTTCAGTGCAGTTTATCTTTAAATAAATAGAAGACACTTTGACATTCAGAGCCTAGGTTATACGGTTAAAAAGGAAGGAAACTCGACGACGCCCAAAAACTAGGATGGACGTAATCTAGGCTTTAATAAGAATTTACATACCAACATGATTTAGATCTAGTTTTAAACTTCAGATTAATTTCTAGATTTCAGTCATAATATTAGACACATAATCTAGATTCTAGACGTAGATGTAGCCTAGGTTTTACATTTAAATGCAGAATTCGAGCAACGAATTTGAGAAGGGGGCTAAACCGTAAGTTATGTATATGTTCTTCCACCTACCTATTTTTTCAAAGTGTGTAAAATAATGATAATCGCGGCCATTCGGATTGTTTTCTTTTTTTAAGTTTTAGTTGATGCTACTGTATTGCAAACATGTATAGGATTATTCGTAAGAGCGAACATTACAGAGCGCATTACATATTTGATACTATAAATGTAGCATGTATGTAGGGCATGGCAGTACGCTTGCCTGGTCTCTATAATTGCCCCTAATCCTGTTTCAAAAACGTTATGTCGTTTTCAGTTTTTCTAAATGAATGGTGAGTTCTCGTTGAATGTGGCAATATGCTTTCCCAGTCTTAATGGCTATTCATGTGTATGCTTGAATAGCCACGCCCTAATGATAAACCTTCCCCAGTTTCGTTTAAAATGGTTATTGTCTTCCACCGCCAAAGGCAGTTTCAAGATTTTACACCTTTCTCCCAAAAACACGATAGCAAAATTCAGCTCATCTTTCAGGGCATTATAGTGCGATAGCGTGCCTAATTTTTAACTAGCATTCCACAAGTTTGCCAATAGCCAGGTACGAATTTTACAACACAAGTCGTGGTTAGGAATCAAACTTGCAACCATTAGATTACGAGTCCGCGTGCAAACCACTGAGGCACGCTGATCCACGACGACAACTTAGTGACAACTTAAATCGTGTACAAAGTGCTTGTCCGTTAATGTTTGAGTAGAGTATGCTTTCTCGATCTTCTCTACTCAGCCTGTTCCAAGTCTAAAAATCATATCGAGAGCTCCTCAGTGAAGAGTGAATTCTCGATCACGTACCAGGGTAGCTGCTATAAGGCGACAAACAGCGACGCGCGATCTGCCCCAGTGTCCTACGCGACCATCTCCTGGGGTAGCTACACTCTAGCACACTGTCAGCTTTGCTCTCTCGCTCTCTCGCTCTCATCCCTGACTTTACTTGACCCGCGTCACAGACGCGACTGGTTTTGGTGTGCATTTCAATTTTACTGTGATGAGTAAAGAAGTTTTGTTTCCCTTCAGAGATTAATGTTTTTGACAGAAAGTAAGTAAAAGAAGACGTGAGATTTTTATTGTGAGCCTACTATAGTTAGCATTGATATAAGTTGGTAGTCTTGTGTTTTAAACTTGATTCATTTCATTGATGGTACCTCTTTTGAGTCGTTAATAACTTTTTTTTGCAGTTAGTTTTTGTGTTAGGCAAAAATAATAATTTAAGGTGGGTGGCACCTTAAGAGCGAAAGTATTTACATAACATTCTGTGTCATTTTGTCTTGGACCAGATTAGGGATGAATTATTATTTAAAAAAAGGCAAAGATAATTGATATATTCTTCATTTTTAAGCTGTAAAACAAAGAAACCATCAAATGATATCAGAATGAAAAGTTTGAGCTAAGCATGATATATGAAATTCATTAAGTTATTTATAGAAAGAGATTATGAATGACGAAATAAAAACTTGCAACGAATCAGTGTAGGGCATAATTTGACCTTTTGTTTAAAGCAATTTTTCAAAACTTTTTTTCCTGTTCGCTTTTTGTCCACCGTTCCGATATATCGCAGTATAGTATGAAAATTATGTTTTACAAAAGAAAAAAAAACAAATTTTACTAGATTTAGTTTTTATTCGTTTGTTTGAAGATGATTTTTATGTTACGGAATCGCTATGAATCAGGCGCTGAAGAAAGAAATGTTTGTTTGTGGTTGAACTGAAGAAAACAATTTTTTTTTAAATATATAATTTAACTGTTAAAGTTTGAACTTATAGCTAACGCCGGTACCCCCGATTGACACGAACCCTTGTTACAAGGACTTCAGCATTTTGTATTTCATTGAGCCGATACGTAATAGAAGTATTTATTTGGTTGTTTTAATAAAGTTTCTTCGATAATAATGACGCCCTTTGCATTTTCTTTTGAGCAACACAGTTGTTAAGACCTAGCTCTTATTTTTTGTTCTTACGAGAAATGAGAATTCATCTTCTGGCATACTTTTTAAATATAACGTTAAACCTGAAGATCATAAAAAAAACGCAATCACCATGAACAAGAGTAGAAATGGGAATTTCGAAAAAAAAAGCATAATTCTTGACACACTGTAATATCTTCTTTATGAGCTGCAAAAGCCATGTGCAGTGGGTTATAAAACTTCGTTTCCAAGTCCAAGTTGTTAAGGTATGTCAATCGCCTAAAAATTACAGCACACACATGTCAACCACATTCTCGGAGATTTA
Source organism: Elysia marginata (assembly GCA_019649035.1). Classification (NCBI taxonomy): domain Eukaryota; kingdom Metazoa; phylum Mollusca; class Gastropoda; family Plakobranchidae; genus Elysia; species Elysia marginata. The sequence continues at coordinate 297,837 of BMAT01002305.1, read as the reverse complement.
GATCAACTTGACATATTCAAGGGAATTTAAAAAAAGAGAAAGAGAGAGAGAGAGGGAAAGAGAGAGGTAAATAGAGAGAAAGGGAAAGAGAAAGAGAGAGGGGGAGAAAGAGAGAGCTGGAGAACAAGTGAGAGAAAGAGAAACCAGCATAAATATACATAGAGCGTAACTACACAATTGATTGTTGAAATCGAAGGGAGGAAGAAAAGATAGACAGATAAATAGATAGATATATAGACTGACAGATAGATAGGCAGGTGAACAGACAGATAGATAAAAGAGAGAGAGAGAGAGAGAGAGAGAGAGAGAGAGAGAGATGGATAAGGAGACAAAGTAATGACTATATAGAGAAAAGAAAGGTATAAAGATGGAAAGGTTGAAACAGTAGCAATCAGTTGTCAAATTTCAAATTAAAAAAAAAAAAGATCAGAGTAAATATCACTGTGCATTGAGATAGTTCTATAGATAGAACACACAGGATTCAACAGGATGCAAATGGAATCACCAGTTCGTTTTGAAAATAGTAAATGATACAAATTATTGTAAAGGTCTTTTTGTGCGGATCGTCGTGAAATTACCGCAGGCATATCCCTCTGAAGTATGAAACGGTTATGGAAATTCAAACGAGTGCATCTTGTATTTGGAGGAAAGATCAATATTGTGATTCTCGACGCCAGGAGATGCAATTATAGATCTACATGGTAACGTATATCACCGTTCAATATCGTGATAATGTGGAACGGGTCATCCCTAAAATGTTTTCTTTTTATTGCAAAGAACTGCATACAAAAAAAAAACAGCTTCATACAAGGTGCATTATAGATACAAGATGCACACAAGGCGCATTATTCCCTTTTCATAAACTTGGCTTGAGCAGCACACACTTAAGCCCTAGCTTTTTCTGGATCCTCTCACTCTTCGAATCAGATCAGGATGTTGTCAAGTTTGGTCAAGTTCAAGGAGCGTGACAGCGACATTGTATTAGCTATGTTTCTCTAAGTGACAAGGCGGTGGGTTGCCGAAGCTACCGTAAGTCGAATGTTCGAATCATACTGAAGGCGAGCATTTCCTGCATACTTTGGTTTATTTAGTGTGTTCTTTGGTCCTCCGACGTTACACGAGTCGGCGTGCATGGACAGTTTGGCTAAGGAATTGTTAACCAGCCTTGTTATAAGCAGTTTTAGAAGAAACGGTCAATTTTCCATCCCAATATTCGTTCAGTGCACTCTTGAATGAGTGTAGGGACAACGATTACATTGTCTTGTAAACTTTTTCAGCTTGCGGTGTTTCTATTGGAGAGATAAAGTGCCCCAAGCGCAACCTTTAATTATATGTCAGCTTGAGGTCGCTACTGCCCGACTCACCTAATGTGATATTTGGATGGTCCACGTCATAAAAAGACATTCAGATATATTTTTACACCTCTATCATGTCGCTTCTTTAAACACCCGTTCTTTAGTGATGGTAGTGTCCAGAAATATCGGCCTCTTTGCGGGTACGGCTTGTCCTTCATTGGCATGAACAGCCTTGTTGCATCTTCCATTCGGGGAGGATGTCAGATTGTATTGCCATGCTACGAGATTGGTGACACGAACAGTTAGACAAAGGTGTCCTCTGACAAGTAATCAAAAGACCTCCTTATTAATGCGATTACTCAGTTTGCCTTGAATGGGCATTGTGCGATATGCTGTTTGAGACAAAGCTTGTTATCAACAACAACAACAAAAACAACGACATTGTCTTTTTCGGAATTATTTTGTTCTAGCTGTTTAGAAAAATCCTGAAACTTCGTTGATCTTCTTTGTCATAAGATAGGCCCTTCTGGTCGCTGATTCTTTGTTACTCAATATAAGCAAAGTACATTGTACTTGTGCATTTGTACATGAATGGAAATTTTTACTTGACCAATAAATCCAGACTTGAGAGATTATTCAGCAAGATTTCTCTGTCACTTCTTTTGTTACTTCTAGTGTAGGATTGCTGGTTTGCCCCTATACTTTGTACTTTTTGTTGGCTGTTTTCAACATTTTAAACTGAGATATGCGAAAGTCAAAATTTTTGTAGCCTACATGTGCTCTTTGAAGCATAACACATACTTGAAAATATCAGAGATTGTATCTCAGAAAAAAATCCCAATGGTTATCAACAAGTAAAGCCTGATTTATACATCTCTACAATAAGTTGTCAAAGGGAATCTTGGAGAAATAGGTTATTTCATAAACTCAGTCTGTTGATAACAGAGACAGTGAGTGGTTGAGACAGAAGTACAATAAATCATTTCTAAATATTGTGTATTTTGCAAACTTGAGATTTGAAGAATAGTCACAAACAAATTCACAGTATAACAACTGTTTTTTTTCTCAATGCAGAGATAAGGACTTCAAACCAATGTGAACATGCATGTTTTAACAGTAGGGGTAGGGGGCAGGCCAGAGTATATTATGATAACAGAACTTTTGACGGAAATTCTAATTTTTTTGTTCATTCAGCTTTCAATTATTTTGGGTATTTTGCAAACTTGAAATAAACTGTGTCAAAGAATAATATTTTTTTTCTCTTATCTTAGAGATAAAGAAGACTTCCTATCACTACCGAAATCCATTCATTAACTGTAGGAGGGACCCAGCTTCGTATTTTTTTACAAATTCGGAATGAGGAAAGGAAAAAAGCATGTTAAACGATATCAAAATATATTAATTTTTTTTATAAGTGGAGACAAGAAGGGCTGCTAAACAATGTCATTTTCTTAACTGTAGGAGGAGGGGGTAGGGGTTCAGGCCAGGGATCTGTTACTGACCCAAAGTGACTTTTGCCTGGCCATTATCCAAGTCATCAATGGCTTTGTATCGATCGTTGAGGGGTCCACCATATTATGATAAGCGCCCACAAAGCATTTTGAAGCTTTTAGTGGAGGCGGCAAACTCGGCCATTTCCATCATCGTGGGGACAGCGGGCGCTCTGCTGGTGCTCAAGGCCTCAGTCTGTTGGTTTCTTCGAGGTATAATTTAAACGTCTCGTAAGTTCTCCACGACACTTGGATACAGAGTTTGCCTGACCTGAGCCGGTGCTGTTTGATAATTATAAGTGTTCGCTGGTACTGCACGCAAAAATAATTCTGTTGCTATAAATATAATAGCATCTATCTAAGAAAGGTTGTGAAATGATGCCTCAGGCCTTTGTCCTGTTTATATATTTCGTGGTTGAATAGTATTTTTCATAACTTTTGGAAGTGAGCTTCAATTTGTAAATCTTTCTTGCTCCTAAGGGTGGATATTTTTTTTCTGCCCTCCTTGGGAGAAGAGATTAAGTGTGTTTCTTTAATGGATTTAAACGAATCCCATGATACATACACTTATGATATTTAGAGCTTACTTTCTCGAAATCACGATCTCCCAATATAATAACAGAATCAAAATTTCTAAGCTATTTATTGTTCTTTACATTAAACTCAAACAATTTTTTGTGCAGTTTTTCGTGTTAAGTAACAATTGATGTACAATAATAATTTATTGAAAAATAAAATACACTTCTAAAAGCGAATTCTTTTACTTATTAACTTGTAAGTTTGTTATCACAAAATTTAGCACCTGTTAAAAAATCCTAAATTATTGGCCTTTCATTCATCAAGAGAGAAATTGTTCTCAATAACATATCACCAATTTTTACCAAGCCATTCAAAATTCTATGAACCAATATCTACAATTTTTTTTGGAAAACAGGCATTTAGTTAGCCGTAAAAAAAAACAAACTTGCGGGTAAACTCGTTTTGTTGTGTCAAACATTTATGACAGTTTCAAAAAGCGTTCTGGGCTGTTGTGATTTATCTTGGCCTAGTGTTTTATCATTGTCAGGAGCAACGAGCGATGCTCAAGGCAAGTCTGAGGTTGCCCCCAAAGTTTGGCTTTAACCCCGCCCCCCACCCCCGACCATAAGCTTGTCTTTACGTTGCTGGGACTTTTCAATATAAAAACGAGCTAGATCTAAATCCAAAATACTGAACGCGGCAAGTAATAAACTTTTGTTGTCTTGATAGGCGTTCCATAGTTATGTACCAGGTACTCTTTTCTACGTACCGTATAAAATTTCAAATGGAAATAATTTACTCCCTTGAGACGGCTTGATTGAACTTACATATACCATCATACATTCTCACCAAACTCGTACGATGATAATTATAGCAACAATAACAATCATACACCCGCAAACTTGCGTTACTGGTTTTGTTTACTGCTTTCTTTAAGTGCCATTGAGGTTTTGTAAAGAACATGTAAATTTAATAATCAATACGCTCAGAAGAATTCGGTGCAGTTGAGCGTTAAATATTAGTGCAGACTGACGGGACAGGGACATATTTTGTGTCCAAATTGTTCCGTGCGAGCTCGTTCTAACACAAATTATTCTTTTTTAAAGCGTCAACAAGCTCGTATCAGACCTTTAAACATAATAATATTTTCTGTCTCTGCCGCTCTTTGCTCTAAATTATTCAAGAAACTGTCCCCCTGCCTTCCTTCCCCCCGAAGCAAAAACGAAAAGCCCCATCTCATCCTAGGTCGGTATAAAAGAAACACAAGATATGAGCTGAGATGATGGAGGAAAAAAGCCAAGTGAACTCTGTTGTCTGCGAAGACGGCCTAAAGACTTATTTAAGGAAGTGGTAGAATTGCAATTGCTGGCAAAAAAAAAAAAAAAAGAAAAGGAGAGAAAACATTTAAAAACTGCATGAAGCGAACTAAATTTTCCGAGTGCATTACACACTTGCGATGAAGCTAAAGTCTACAGTTAGTTTTAATTTTTTTCTGTTCCATACTACCAAAGTGCAACACCATTTTGAAGACAGCTTAGCAGTTCAAAATATGATTTACTGAGCTTAAAATAAAACAAGCCAACACAGTTAAAACCATAGCGGAAGTTAGCTGCACTTTTGTAATTTTTTCTCGTCCAGACGTGGGGTGAAGAGAATGAACAACACTATATTATTTTGCTACGATAAATGATTTACGTACTACTTGAAGCTCAGAATTTTTTTATACTGATGTAATTATTTTATGCTTTTCTTCTTTTACATTTTACGGTAGAAATAATATTGACGAGGTATTTGAAAATGTATATTTTTATTTTATATCGATAATATAACATTTGTTCGTTTTCCAAATCATTATAAAATTTATGTACTTAGGAAGCTGCAAGTTCCAAACTTAAAACAGATTATAAATCACGATAATATTCCTAATTTTGTTATCTACGGGCAATGAAAAATTGTTGTTGCGAGTTCAAAGTTCAATAACACACCAAAGATTTTGAGCTTCGTCGAACTCAGCTACGTGTAAACAGTTTCATAACTTAAATCTTCCTATCTTTACATATAAACGATAGTCTGGTTCTTAGGATATTAATCCTGTAAATGTGAATTCGATGTATTGTATACAATTTTCCAATCCTTTTTCTCGCATAATAATTAGTCGATAGAAAAGCAGAAAGTGGCACCTTAACGTTACATTTTTTTCTGAGTCCCTAAACGACGTACACAAAATTAGATAACTCCATGGCATGGCACTTGTATAGTAAGTCCACAATGGTGTACAAGAAGTAGATAAATAGATAGTATTGCTCCGCAGAACTTAAGCTCGATTATTTGCTACCATCCTCTAACAGGTCATCAAACACAATACATTTAATTACTTTATCTAATAATATGGAGCACTACAATAATTATAGTGGCCTGCTTGTTTCGGGGACTGAAATAGCATTACGAAAATTTCGTGCACTGCCCGTTATTGAATAATAATATATAGATCTAGACTGAAAAAGAAACAGCTAGAAATAAAATAACCGAACAGATGAAATCAAACCGAGAGCCGTCCAAAATAAAAGAAAAATATTTTAATGAACATTCTTATTTGAAATGAAAAAAATATCATCGGATTTAAAAAGGCCGGAGTTGGTTGGTTGGTTGTTTGAATTGTAACGTCCCAGTCAACTACAAGGTTATATCAGAGACGGCGCTGTGGACAATTGAAAGCGTGCTGCCTACTCTGTGATGTAAGGAGCGCTTGCATACACCACACCCATTCACATTATTCTGACACCGGGCCGACCAGACTTAACACTAAATTCATAATGCCAGACATTAGGCGGATCAGCTGCTAATACCAATTTTAAATTCCTTGATTTTACTCGGCCGGGGATCGAACCACGCACCTCCCGATCTCTGAGCGAGTGTGTTACCGCTAGGCCACAGAGCCGGTAAGGCCGGAGTAGTGATTTGCTGAAATTTGAAGGGTATAAAATGTATCTTTAGAAAGCCGCTTGCGTTCCCTTTTTTTACCTTGACTGCCTTCACTGCCCTTCCAAAGCAAATAGATGATTATACAGTAAATCTGTTGTTTAGATTAACCCCCCCTCCCTCCCCCTGCCGAAGTACGAACTCAGTGAACTTACCTCTATACCCACTTTCTACATTAGTATTTTTGAGAGAAAGAAAACCAACATAGTAAAAGAGCAGAATTTTTCCTATGTCTTAAAAATGAACCCCGTTATTGTTTTAACTTCAGTGTGAGCTGAACGGGTCGATGGGCTTCTTTAATATTAGCTTGTGTACTGGGAATATGACACATCCACTCTCTTGACGTATTTGTAACTGCTGGCAGGCAGGACCTTTCTAAATAAAATTATATATACGCTCATCCCGTCTATTCCCAAAGGGCAGTTGGCCTGCTTGTCTTCCATCCTTTTACATCAGTTCATTTTGGCTTATCGAGATCCTAAGACCACATGTGGCTTTCTATAAAAAAAAAATTTGGTAAGAAGCAAATCATCTGCTATTCCTCGCCATATGAAATCCCTGGCAAATGACATGTTTTATTGTTTATAATCATTTAAAACATTACATTCCTATGTTTTTTCAAACATTTGCTTCGCTTCGGTTTACTGTATCTTTCCTTCCGATTCTCTGTCTTTGTGTTCGATTCTCTGCGTGTGTGTTTTTCTCTGAGCTATTCTATTTACCGTATCGTCTAGTTCTTTGCTGTAAGAAAAATTTATAATGCCCAAACCTCTTTCTCTCTCTCTCCCTCTCTCTCTGTAACCCGGTTTTCTGCAACATACTATCTCTATCTATTTGTATTCAATATTCAAATTAATTCTACAATTGTATAAAACCTTGTACTTTTTATTAAATTCTACTGCTTGTATGTTCGGAGTTATTCTTCCGATTTCTTAACGGTCCTATTCATCTCTGCTTCTTCTATATCTGTCTCTATTTCATTTTAGCCTCTGTAATCTCTTTTTTCTTTCTCATGAACAATGTATTTTATTTCTAATTTCTATTTCTGTTTTCCTTTTTTCCTGTTTGTGTTTTTCATTTATGTTATTTATAGTCTCTCTTTATCATATTCTTAAGTTTTATGCTTTTTATCACATTCTTAAGTTATGCTCTTTCTCTTTATTTTTCTATCGTTCCATTGTTGTCTATATCTCTCTTGTTTTCTACCTTTCTCGTATTCCCTCTCTTTTAGACCTAATACTTTTCTTACCATTTTATCAGCTAAAACCATGCAACTCTTTTCTATCTTATTTTGACCACTCCTCACCCCACTACCACTAGTCCGCGTCATATATCAAAGTTGTATCCTTTAAAGTTCCACTCATCTAAATGTCTGTCTGGACCCATGATCTCTGTGTCAAGACAACATCACAGTCTATTTTGTTTCTTTCACCTTCAGTTTCCTTCGTTCCCAGCCTAGCATCTCAGATTCTTGGTCCATCATCCCAATGGAACTTGTGGTGCATTGGTAAAAAAACCTGTACTTTGAATCGGCGCACACAAGAAATTTTTCATTTTTTTTTCTTTTCGGAATCCGAATTTCTTAAAACTGTTCAAATGTTCTGATAAAATTTAATGTTCTAAGCTGCTACGTATAAAAAATGCTCGTGTAAAGTAGCGAATGGTTTTATAAACCTTTGAGCACCAAATCTAAGTACGTCATTTTATATTTCAGTGTTTTTATATCAATTATGATAAAGATGAACAAATCAATTAGGCTTGAATAGAAGTTGTAAATAAAAGGGAAAATCATATAGTCAAAGACACTTTATGAAAAGATTGCACGAAACAATATATTGTGCCATATCAGAATTTAAGATTAGAAAAGCGTGTTAAGCTTTATTGTAATTCGGTTCATCTTTTGCTATGTTAATGTTACCTAGATTCACAGTCCGAACTTATCGAAGTAATGTGCATTATCAAAATGACTAAAAATGTTTAAGATTTATGTGTATACTTAAAACTTCAAGTTGTTGCATCCGCTGTTTTGGCGTGGAATCTTCAATACAGGTTTTACCTTTTTATACACCCAGTAGAGGGAAATTCAACAAACCTCTATCGAGAAACATAATAATTATGGAAGAGAAAATGACACAGACTCTTTGTGGGCTGCAGTATAAGCCTTTGTTATTTACAAGTCTAGTCATTTCCTATAATATAATCAGTCCATCAAATCGACAAAATCAAGCGATGGATATCAAGTAATGGAAGATATTAAGAGACCTGCTGTTTGACGAATGTTCATGGGAGCAAAAAAATATTATCACACTTGCAAGGAGCGAGTTATTTTACACAACAACTATGCTTAAATAAGCTTTGTGTCCTTAAGCTTAAAGAATTCGCAGGAACACATCCGCTTGGGGAATCGGGAATTTCCAAAACTTCCTGCTGACGCCAAAAAAGGAGATTGACTAGGCTTGCTGTTTTTACCTCTCGGAACGTGCCAGACTAGCTTCCAACTTGCCTCCAGATGTCGAACGTGTTGGCTGGAGTACTCGTTTGCTTCACTGCTGCTTTAGCTGCCAGGCAGCAAGTGCCAATCGGTAAGTAGATTTAATCTAAAATTACAGCGAAATCATTTATAATTTGGTGGCCGCTATGGTAGGTCACTGGAGAGAGAAAAACGGAGAGAGTCTTTAGAGCTCAGTTTAACCTAATCCTAGGCAAAGTCTGTGGGTAATTTCCAGTAAAAAACATTATTGAGATGGGATTTGATGTGAGGAAGTTGGAAAAGCGAGAGAGAGGAAGGAGAAAGAATAGAAGAGAGAGAGGTAGAAACAGACAGAGAGAGGGGTAGAGAGAGATAGAGAAAGATATAGATAGAGAGACAGAGAGAGAGAGAGAGAGAGAGAATAGTTATAAAAATGGGACAAACAGAGAGACAGAAAGATTGAATTAGTGAGAGGTATACAGATTTTACTTTAGTCTTTTGTAGAAAAAAAAACAAAACATGAACGCCCTAAGAACCCACCTAAATTGAAAATCCCACGAGCAAATAATAAGTGCAGCTAGAGTACCAAGTCAGCTAGTCTAAGCCGAAAGAAACACAGACACAGAAGATTTTTCATTTTTGAAATTCCACAAGAAGAAAGAAAACCATATGTGTTTTTAGAAGTTTACGTCTCCAAGTCCAAACGGTGCTTCTTCAACAAAACAAGTTTTTAAACAAAACGTCTTTGCTGAAACAATTTCAGTTCGGCGAAAAAAAAAAATACGACAGAGGAAAGACCCATGCATATAAACTAAAAGATAACGCAGGCACAAGCAAAAAATAATTGAAAAGACAATTCCTTTTCGGAAAAATGGGAAGCTTTCTTCCTTTTTTCATTACTCTAAGAATCTACTACTTTAAAAATTGAACCGATTTTTGAAAACAAAATTTGTTTTAGCATAACTGTTCGAAATTTTAAATAATGATTACAAATGATTATGATTATGTTATTTTTCACATCGAAACGGCATTTTCAGAAATTAGGTTAACGAAAAAAGTAATCACCGTTGGCGTATGGTGACCAGAGTTGTTTTAAAGCGAAGACAAAAATTTATTTCATTCATACGACTGTTCTTAATTGGAGTGTTTCCTCACCGTGGAACTGTGAAGACACACAGACTTAGAAAAAGGAAACGAATACGTTGAATGGTGAATGTCACGATGCCGCAACGGGAGGTTTAGGGTACCAAAACAAAGAATAACAGACACGCTGCCTTTTTTAAACTTCGATCGATTTTAATTTCAAGAACACTTTTAAAAGGGAAGAGTATAGGATTGCGAGTAATCTCTGGCACTGTAGATAGAAACTTTTAATACAAGAGTGTGTGTGAACGTACGTGTGGGTGTATCGTGCTTGCCTAATCATTCGCCCGACAGGGATGTTTACCAAACCCCCGGTCTCTTACCATGACTTCCAACAACATTATCTCGTGTGTTCTGTTAGAATGATTCTATTACTATAAGTATCATAACTTTCGTCTTGCGTTTCCAAACTCAAATAGGGGCAAAGTGATCTTCATATTTAAGATATACATATCTAATAGTTTAGTATTTTCTTCTGATAAGCCTTAGACATCCTTTTGCCTGTTTTGCTTAGGGAGGTAGTTTAAATCCTGCTGGCCTCAGTTTGGAAAAAGACAAGACGTTTTATGTAGGAATAGTTTTGTGACAGGAAAAGAGGCCTCACGTATCGCCAACGTTAACGTATGACGTAACAACACCCATAGGTAGCGTAGGTTTTATAGCAGACGATTGGCTGAAGGACCCCGTAAGCCCATATGCCATCTTGGATTTCTTCCGCCACGAGCTTCGTCCTCCTGAGCGGGCCCGTAGCGCATAAAACCTACGATCTTTCTCGTCTATTTCTAACTCAATGACCCTACGACGCTCCTAATGATTCTGACCTATATATTGTATTAAAATAACCATCAAAGCGTTTTATTTTAGCTGCGCAATATTTTTTCCTATCGTGCCACACAAAGGAATGCGCAATCTAAATGAAAAGAGGCGGAAGATATTGGCGTTTTCTGAAGACTCACGTGACCCTGTAGAGATGTAGGTCAGAACCATTGAGTGCGTGGCTAATTTTACTAACCCACGTCGGATTAATAAAAAAAAGTTTAACACTAAGAGTCACAACCACTACAGGAGGCATCCGCTGCGAGTGAACTCTACAATCAAGTTTATTTGGGTGACGGCGGTGAATGCCGATACTAGAATGATTCAATGATTCAATAATCACAATAAAGCTAAGTCATTCTCACTACAATAATTGCCAATCACCAATTACTCAAAACACATCCAAGACAACCAATATTTCAAGTTTCTTCACAATGAAATTTTATGCATAACAATTTTTTGTAGTCTTAACATATTTTGAGCATCCCGAAACTTGGAAAAAAATTAGCATTTCTTAGGAAATAACATATTTGAAAAACAGGGTGGCACATAAAAGATTTTTTTTTCGAATTGGGCCCATTTAATTAGAACCAGACTATAAAGATCGAAATCCATTGTCTAGGAGATCAGCTAAGAAAGGCTTGGAATATTTTAGAGCGAAAAGGTCAGCAAACGCCTCTTGGGAGCACACACGGTACCAATTAATGTTACAACATATTTGGAAACCAAAAGGACACATTTATTTTTATTTCCTTGGAGAACTATACTTTTCAAGAAATACAAGGAGCAATAAATGATCAACATAAAAGAATCCACACAAAACTTGAACTGATTGCAAAGGGCAGAAAAAATTGACAAACACGGACCAGCTGCTACATGGGATACGCAGCAAATAACAATTTATGGTTTTTGTAGGAAATTATAGAAACGAGAAAGAAAAAGAAGATGGAAATCGCTGATTGCGAAGCGTTGAGATTTCAGTGATAATTTCGTCAAAGAATCGCTGTCTTGAGAAATTTTCCAAATAAAAGATTTTTTGTTGTCTGGACTGGAAAAGTTGTTGGATATTCTGGTCATATGGGGATACTGGAACAAGGTTTTTTTTTATCTCTTTGGCCAAACAAATACTGTTCGCGTATTCATTCTTCAATTACAATATTAAGTATTCCCAAATTTCATCGAAACTTTGCACTGTCTCTTCAGAGACAATTTGGGACAATTTTATGGGGTAACGTTGTGATTCTAAAACGTACAAATAAATTGGTTGTCTATCGACTGCTTTTTCGATAATGTCAATGGGACTGTTTCAGTACTAACCTTTTTGAGTGTAAAAGTCATAAGGTGGGCTCACCAGCGAACTCTTCTGTTGGCGAGGTTATTTATTTAAATAAATTTAGTGCTAAATGTAAGCCTAAAAACGCACCATTATACAAAGGGAACTACTCTAAAAGAATGTTCAAAAATTCATGGAACTGTCCCTTACTGCTGCACACTTTATAAACAGTTGTTCTACTCAATTGTGTAATTTAAAAAGATAAGTAGATTCATGACAGAATAAAAAAACGAATTTATTAACAAACTTTAAACAGGCCTATCCACTCAATGTTGTCCGAATTCGCCGCACAGTAATATGGCATTTTTCACACTGCCATACTTTACTTTTTGTTCTCTATCCTTACCTTCACTTTTTCCTTTCTCTCTCTCTCTCTCTCTCTCCAACTCTCTCCCTCTTTAAAATCATTAGTATAACATGAAGTTAATAAAGATTGAAGACGGAGACAGCTAAATCACCAAAAACTTATGTTGCAAATGAGAAAAAGGGAAACATTTTTTTTTGTTCTATGAAAAAGGAATGCATACATTTTATGCTCAATACCAGTAATGTCTCAACCTTCTCTTGAATGTGGACGATTATAAACGCGGATATTGTTCTGTTACCTGAAATGTAAACTCGCTACTAATAAGAATGTAGAATCAAAATTAAATAATAAGACTTTGTGAAAAAAACTAAAGGTTTGGGTCTAAAACAAGAAAAAAAGTGAGTAAGTGAAAAAAAAAGAGAGAGAGAGAGAGAGAGAGAGAGAGAGAGAGAGAGAGAGAGACAGACAGACAGACAGACAGACAGACAGACAGACAGAGACTGAGAGATTTTATACTAATCTCAATTGATTTCGTCCGTGCATGGCAACGTCTATGGCACTGTGATCCTTGTTTTGACATTATAATAATTATAATTATTCAAACTCAATGCCAAACAAGAAGGCTGGATTTGATGTTGTAACTAGGTAGACTGCTGTGATCTATAGATTTTTGTAGATTAGAACATGTCAAGGCCAGGGTGAAGGCGCCAC